>VMDR010003509.1:60823-71425 GCA_007922815.1 Macrotus californicus
CGGGGGGGGGGGGGGGGGGGGGGGGGGGGGGGGGGGGATGCTGTAGGGGAGGCCCTGGGTGGAGCTGCTTCCAGGCTCAGTGAGGCTGGTCCTGTCCTCCTCTCGTGGGTGCCCGGGGTCCCAGTGTGAACCCTCACCCCAACAGGGGCTGAGGGAAGCAGGCCTTTGGGAGGCACTCTGGCTAGGGGGTGGAGCCCTGGCCCAGGTCAAGATCAGAGCTCCCGGGGCCTCCCTGATGTGGGGCACCCACATCGCCCCTCCAGCCTCCGGGAGGGTGGTACGTGTGTCCTGACGCTGACAAGCCTGGTCTGAGCGACAGCAGCTGAAGTGACAGGCAGGCATGCGTGCAGAGGGTGCTGCTGGACACAGGCACACACCCGGCAGCGGCCTGAGGGGGGCACGGTGCAGGTGGGGAGGGCTTGAGAGAAGGGGAACTGGGGCTCCAGGGGACTGCGCAAATGTGGATAGGAAAGGCCAGTGGTGGCTGAGTCAGAACGAAGGAGCAGCCACTGGGAACTACACAGTGAGTCACGACAGCACAGAGCCCGCATGGTGCTCACAGGCACCCGAGGGAGCTGTTTGGGAGCTGAAGGTGCAGCTGCTTCTCCAGTCTTCACAGTCATGTGTGAGGACAGAGACAAGACTGGGGGTCGGGACTGTCCTCGGACAGGACACAGAGCTTTAGGGCTGGGGAGAAAACTGGGAGGGCACAGCCCAGCGACCGTGCCGAGGAGACAAGCAGGTGTGACCCAGACCGCATGGCAGGCGGACCAGAGGGGAAGCAGGAAAGAGTGAAGGCCACCGACTCGGCTGTTGGGGAAACGTCTTCCAGGACGAGAGGAGGCAGCCCCGGGGCAACTCGGGGATCAGCACACCAGCAGGACTGCCCCCAGGCTTCACGGGAGATGACCCCATGTGGCAGGCTGTGGCCACCAAGGGAAAGGCTTGAGCACACCTATGCCAAGAGCCCCGGGCACAGGGCAGGCGTCCCAGAGACAGCCAAAGTTCTGGAGGCCCTGGAGAGGTGCCATGCTCGCCAGGCCCGAACAGAGAGGTCTTCTGGCCCGCACACACGCTCAGCAGCAAAACGGGAACAAACTGGGGAAAGGCCCGCCAGGCACAGCAGTCCCATGCTGAATATGTGAGTGGCCCTCGTGGCCACAGGTTACCTTGTAGGGAGAGATGTGCGTGTCCGGTGGGAAGGCCAGCATGCCCATGACTTGGCGGACTTCGTCCAGCTGGCTCCCTTCAGCCTGACTGAAATGTTTTCTGGCGTGTCTAGAAAACAATGATTTGGTTCTTCTAAATTTGCATTTTCATCTTTAAGAATACAAATTCATTTCACACTCGGCGACCTACACAGGGTCTGCTGGGAGCTCAGCTCCCCAGGAGCCTGACCCCCACCCAGACACCTGGAAGCAGAGTTATGTCCAATGCTTCAAGAGGACAGGGACGAGGACAGGTAGCTGCAGCAGGCCCAGCATCCCACACAGAACACTTGGAGACAGTTACCCTGCACGGGATACCTGCCTGAGCCTTTCCAGTGACCCTGGTTTGCACGAACCAGACCTCGAGGACACACAGTATGCCTGGCCCCCAGGGACTGAACAGTTCAGCCCTCCCCATCTGCAGTGACCACCCACCCCGACCTCAGGAGGCCCCAGGCACACACCAGAGCCACTGGGCTCTGAGACACTGAGCTCCCGTGCCTCCACGCCCACCCCCTTCCCAAAGGTGCCCCCATCACCAAGGAACCTGCCTTCACGGGCGCCTCAGTCCACCCTCTGCGGGAGAGCCAGCCCGCACCTCTGTCCTTCTGCCTGGACCACCAGGCCTGCCCCAAGAGGCCCTGGACACTCCACATGCCTTCACCTCTCTCCAATGCTCGCAGTGGAGGGCCCAGCACACGGGAACACTCCTGAGATAAGGAGCCACAGTGCTTCCCATGGGGAAAGACAGAGCCCACGGCCTCCTGGCTCCCTGCCTCATGCCCTCCTACCAGGGACCGAGGCAGGCTGCCGTCCCTGGGCAAGGCCCGGCGGTCAGGACAGCCTGGGACTCTGGACTGTGGGACCCAGAACTGCCTGCCCACTGCGCTGCGCACCTCACAGCATCCAGCCTCTTGTTCTGCCGGACAAGCTCAATGAACTCCTGGATCCTCAGGCTGAACTCCAGGCAGCTCTGCGAGTGAAGACAAGACACAGGCTCAGTCAGTGGCTCTGCGCAGCCACCTGCCCCAGCTGACCCACACACGGGCCTGGTGCTGTGCGTACAGCGCCTGCGAAGGAGGCTCAGGACCACCAGGGGCAGGCCTGACCCCCGCAACCCGGACTGCAGTCTACGGCCCACTAGCTTCTGGGTCTGCGGGCCCAGCCTCTCCTGGCGACATGTGGCTGAAGCAGCATTGCCACCCACGGGGCTAGGCCCTGGGGACAGCTGGGTGGCTCTGACAGGGGTGACCTCGGATGAGAAACTGCCAGGAGTCACCAAAAGGCTGATGGAGCCACCAGCAATTCAGTGTGTGGGGCACGGCAGCTGAAAGAAAGCAGGCGGCCCTGGAGCCCCCACACGGAGCCCTCCTCCCCCACCGCCGGCCTCAGAGTCAAAGTCCCACCACCCTGACCTCCAGTCGGCCCCACCAGAACAGGGGCTGTCGGGGGGTGGGGGGGGGAGGCAGGCCCATCTCTGTGCTCGGGCCAGGCTCCTAGCAGCCGGAGAGGGAGGAGAGGCCAGCAGGTGGCGCCTTCCACACATAGGGGTGTGGGCAGGCGCAGGGACCACCAGGTGGGGGCCCCACAAGCACGTTGGAGGGCAGTGCAGACAGAGGGAACAGCCAGTCCGAAGGCCCTGGATGGGCGGCTGGCCAAGCCCAGGCAGAGCCGGCAGGGGGTGAGTGCCCAGGCCCGTGTGTCTGGCAGGCGCCAGCACCGTGGCTGCACGGGAGGCTGAGGGGCACTGCATGCCACCAGCAGATGCTCTGTGCAGACACGCGGTCGCTCACTTGGGGGGTCTCAGTGATCTTGAGCCTATTTGGGCTAAACCGCTGTGGCCGAGGGCAGGGGAGGAGGCAGGCACAGGTGTCCCCTGTGCCTGAAGACGGAGGCTGTGCTGCCTCCACAAGCAGTTGCCAGCCATGACACCTCTCACGTGGCTTCAGGCAGCACTCAGCGCCCCAGCCACACATGGAGCCCGTGGCTTCAGCATGACACGCACCAGACCCCACGTGGCGTAGACAGAGACTGCCCAGCAAGTGGGGTCAGTCAACCCACATGTCCAAAACTTGACATCTACCAGTCACGCGTGCTTCTCATGCCCAAGCCTCCCGCTGCACGCAGCCCCACAGTGCAGCAGCGCCCCATCCCCGCACCACAGCGGGTGGAGTGCCTGCCGCCACATGCTGCCCACCACAGGCAAAGGTGCAGTCACTTACCTGGTACCCGCATGTCCACACCACAGGCGCTCACAGTCAGGCAGGTCCCCTGCCTTCGCCCTCCCCTGACCTCCACGTGGGGTGGACCTTCCCCAGGCCTGACCCCTGACCGGGTGGCGAAGGAGCCTTGTGGCGAGGGGCAGGTGTGCACACACCAGTGGGAGAGACCCACCTGCCTCCCAAGCATCCTGTCTAAAAGTGGCAGAGCCCCTGGGAAGGCTGGTGGGCAGCAGCGCAGCAGCGCTGCAGGGACAACCAGGTCACAGCCGACGCTGATGCAATCTGTTGACTGTGGCGGCCCCTTGCCCTACCGGCCACACTTCCAAACACAGCGGACCCCGAGCCCCATCTCTTCGGCACACCGCTGATGAGGTGCCGCACGCACTCAGCTCTTCTCTACCCTGTCACCCCAGGGCGCCACTGGCCTCAACAGTCAGAGTCTGCTGGCACGGAAGTTGAGGACCGACTGCAGGCCGCTCGCAGGTGATGGCGTGTGTGGAAGCACCACGGTTAGGTGGCCGAGAGGCACTGAGCGCCAACCACGCCCTGCGCTACCTGTGACTTCCACAGACATGCAGCGCGTCACAGGTCACGGCGCACACGTCCTCACCTCCCCGGGGACCCCAGTCAACGCACTAGCAGCTACCTCGGCACAGCCGCCTCCTTCGGAAGCACCTTCTGACTACACAACACTCACGTCTCCAAGCTGCTTCCCTCCTCTAGACTCCCAACTGGCGTGCAGGTCCTGGCATGGCCCTCCCAGGCTCCTCTCCCCTCCCAGCCCACGCAGGCCATGTGTGCGCGCGCGCGCACACACACACACACACACACACACACACAGTCGGGGCCGTCGGCACCCTGACTTGTCCAGTGAACATTCTATAAGCATGCTGCTATATCAGGGCATCTTCCAAGCAAACTCTCGGGTGACTATGTTCTTTCAAGTTCAACGGCCACCGGCGGGTCCAGCCTCGCCCGCTTGCCCACACGTGGCTGCGAGGCCCCGTCTGAGAGCGCCCGAGTGGGCGCGCCCTCGCCAAGCAGCCGTGGGTCTGGGAGGCAACGGGCTTGCAGAGACAACCTGTCAAGACAGGAAGCCCATTTCCTTCCGACCAGTTCCCGCTCTGCGAGCAGCACGGCTGGGGGGCTGGGGCGGGGAGCGGGGCGGGAGTTACGTACCAATTCTGGCTTTCCTTTTATGGTTTCCATACCAAGATCCTCACTTTCTTTAGGGGAGCCACTGGCCACTCTACTTTTCCGTCCCGGCTTCGCGTCATGCTCGCTTTGGCGGCCCTGAGTGGCAGAGAGTGTCACCCTTGGCTGGTCACTACGTGCACATGACAAACTCAACCAGGGAGGGGTTAAAGGCGCTCGGTTTAGAAAACAGAAAACATAGTTTTCTAACGGAGGCGGGAGGGTTAATGCACATTTCTGCAAGCCCCGTGGTGCGAACACCTTTCTGTGAGCACATTTAGACTCTGGTGATGCTTGGGTGTCCCTTTTTCAAAGCTGCTTGTGGGCCTCAGAAAGAGCTGCATTCAAGAAGAGCACCCCAGCCTGAAACCCTGCGCCAGGCAGGTCAGCACCAGCTTCCGCCCGGGGCTACCCCGCATCCCGTGACGATGCAGAGGTAGGATGGCCCGGCTCCAACCCCAGCAGGGCCACCAAGCGCTTACATGAGGTCACCGCCTTGTGGCCTCGGAACGTCATGCTCAGAACATCCGTCCAAATCCTAGTGTAGAAGGGGGTGCACCACCCAAAATACCCCAAACCCACACCGAACCCACCAACCCAGCGAGGACCCGAACGAAGGCCTCCGAACCAGCAGGTGGCACAACCTCGCCTGCCCTGCCGGGCCCCGCACCTTCATCTTGCGCAGCCGGGACTTGTTGTCGTGGCACCAGGCCAGGCAGGTGGCTGTCTCGCGCCTCTCCAGGGACTCCTCCACCTCTTTGGCCGTCAGGAACATCTCGATGTTCACCAAGTCCTTGGGGAAAAAAAGCAGTGCACGCTCAGAGGCCGGGATCCTGCCCCCGACCCCACTGAACTCCTGGACCCCTGTCCCCTCCCCAGCACCCTTAGGGACTGCTCTGACTGCGCCTGTGCACCCCTGGCGGTCAGCTCCCACTGGTGCAGAGCGCTCTGTACGTGGCCAGGCCAGACCACAGCCCAGCCCGGCACAACCTTGGTCAGTGTGCACCAGGCCCTGCCCCCACTACCCCTGCACACAGGGACGGGCACACCCCAACATCCCCTCCCCTCGCTCTCCGAGGACTCATTTATACTTGAGATTTCTGACACAGGGTGGCCAGTGTGCAAGGGTGGGGCCGCAGCTGCGAAGCCCATGGGTCTCAGCAGCACCAGGCGCCCAGAACACCCAGCCAGCAAAGAAGGGTCCTGCCACAAGGCCACGATGACCGGCGCTGGGAAACTAAGAGAGGCAGGAGCCATGAAAGGGAGATGGAGCTTCAGGGGCACATCTCTCCTCTGTCTGGAATGGACACGGACGACCTCCAATACAAAAGGCCCTTCGTTCTCGAGAGAACCCCAGGGGCTCTGGGTGCCTGACATAATCCTGCACGGGGACCCAGCTCAGCTCCAGGGCCCGAGGCCGGCCCTGATGGGAGAAACGTGTGGGTGCAGCTGCAGCTCCAGGAGTGGGGTCGTGGTGGGGGCAGTGCATCTGAGAGGGCAGTGGGCTCCTGAGGCCTGGGGCCCCAAGGGGCCCGGCCCAGGGCAGGACAGCCAACCACGGAACAACCTTGTTCTGTGGATGTGGGTCACAGGCATCACCTCGAACCTGGACAGGCAGTGTGGGGACAGGGACACATGCTGCTCGGGGAAGCCGTGACTGAAGGCGAGAGTGCCTGCCTCTACCAGCTCCACCGCAGCCGCTGAAATCAGCACCGCCTGCCCTGCAACAGGCCCCGCCCCAGCAGCCCCAGCGAATGGGGGGAGGCAGGCGGCACTCTCCCCAGCAGAACACGCCAAAGCTCCTGAGGGCCCTTTGGGCAGCTCCAGGACCCTGGCTGCGGCGAGCAGGGGAGACCGCGCCCAGCGCACCTCGATGCCGCTCTGCCGCGCCAGTTTCACGGCCGTGTTGTAGTAGCCGCAGCGCAGCAGATGCTCCACCATCATGCGGTCCATGCGCTTCCGCTTCCACAGGCCGGCGGCCGCGGGCTGGTCGCTGCTGTGTTCCTTGAGGTGCTCGATCCGGCGTTTGCACAGCTTGGCGCTCTCGTCCTCAGCCTGGATGGACTCCACCGCCTGGGACAGGGCACGGAGTGAGCTCAGGCCACACCTTCCCCACTGCCAGGCCTGCCACCCTGCGGACCTGTGCTCCGTCTGCTGTGGCTACTGGCTCAGAAGTTCTGGGGCTGTGCTGCCTCATGCATCTAGTTTTAATGTTACATCTTCTTAACTAAATCTTACTCCTCACCTGAGAATGTTTATTGATTTTAGAAAGAGTGGAAGAGGGCAGGGAAAGAGAGAGAGAGAGAGAGAGAGAGAGAGAGAGAGAGAGAGAGAGAGAGAGAGACACACATCCATCGATGGGTTGCCTCCCTTACGCACTCGGACCTGGGATCCACGCGGGGTAGCCCCTGCAGCCTAGGTGTGCGCCCTGACCAGGACGAACCCACAACCTGGGTGCACAGGATGCTCTGATCAGCTGAGCCACCTGGCCAGGTGTAATTAAACCCTTCATCATTATAAACTGATCGATCTGTTACAATACATTTTTCGTGAAAGTTGGTTTTGTTCAAAAACACAGCTAGACAGCGACATCCCACACACACGCTGTGCGGCTCAGCCACCACCAGCGACCTGAGGCGGGGCCCACGGCCCCAGGCTGGACGCGCAGCTCTGCCCCCACGGCACTCCCGACTCTGGCTTCCAGCAGCACCAAGTTAGCTGCTGGGGTGTTGGCTGCTCTTCAGAAGTGGTCTCTTTCTCAGGCTGACTTTGTGACTTCTGCGTAAAAAGCCTAAGTGGGTTCTTGTTCATCCTGTTTTGTCCGTGAACTGGCCCTGCTCCCCGCACTGTCTGTGGGCCCACCCGCACCCCAGGCAAACACGTGCAGCGTCTGCTTGGCTCGCAGGGCTCCAACCCTCCTGGATTTCCGACTCTCCATCCGGCTGCTCTCATGAGCTGCTCTCTGCGCTCAGGCCCGCCGTCCCGCTCACTAGTTCTCACTGTATCCACCTGATGCCCAAGTGTTAAAACGTCCATTACAAGCAAACATTTGAGTTTTTCATTTCTTGAAGTTTTATCTGGTTCTTTCCACACTGAATCACTCTCGTGTGTTCTGTTCTCTGCGTATACTTCCCAGCTCGTGTTTATTCCTCAAGCACAGTGTAAACTATGGTCTCTGACAGCTCCTGTGTCTGAGTCTGCGGACCTGGCTGCAGTGTTCCCTCTGTGCAGTGTCAGAGTGTCCTGTGCACCTGGGCACTGCACACGGGTCATCGGACGCACGCCACAGAACTGCATTTCCTGCCTGGCACTCGGAGGTCCCTCAGCCGGGCTCACTCCCACCAGCCTGAAGGGCTGGCAATGCTATGTGAGGGGTTGGCAGGGCACCCTCACCTGAGGGGCAGTGCTGTGGGGTCCCTGCAGCGGGCCCGGGTCACTGGCACGCCAGGCCCTGGAGGGGTTCCCATGAGCAAGGCACGGCTGGCGCACCGTCCTCGGGCTCCTCTCTGACCCGTGCCCTCCTGGTGATTCCTGTCTTCTCAGCAGCTCTTTAAAACACTGAGGAAGGCGTGTTAAACTATCATCCTTTTGCCCCGACCGGGTGGCTCTGCTCACTAAAGCATCATCATGTCCCCTGAAAACCTGCGGGTCCGACTCCTAGTTGGGGCAAGCGTGGGAGGCAACCGACTCCACAAACATACCCCTGGGTAAGGATTTTTAAAAATCAATAAATAAAATGTCACATTTTCATTGTTCTCAGTGAGCCCCGTCTACCATTCCTAGAAACAAGAAATGTGCTGTTTGAGGTGAAATCCTGAAAACAGTAAATTGACCTGCTACCCTGCTGTGCCCCATGTAGGCCTGGACCCTGTGGGGCTGGGACAGCCAGGCCCACAGGAAGAGGCACAGGGGCTGGGGGCGAGGGGGCTATCTGAGGCCATAGGGTGTAGGCAGCTAGATGGGGACAGCTATCTGGCACAGCTCCCCCATTAGCCCTGCCCACCGGCCCCCGGGATGGCCTGGCTCTGGCCCCTCCCAGCTCCCAGTCCCCAAAGGCGATGACGGCCCTCCCTCAGGACCACCTGGCAGCAGGCACTGACCTTCCTCTTGAGGACACTGAGCTTCTCCACCACGCCATCCAGCAGGCTGACCACAGAGTCCACGGCAGGGCAGCTGCTCAGGGTCTTCTCTAGCTCAGCCACCACCATGGTGACGTGGCTGGTCTCACGGTCGATGTTCTTCTGAGCAGCTCGGAAGCGTTTGTTCAGCGTCTCGTAGGGCACCTGCAGGAGCGAGAAGAGGCTGAGGCCTGCGGGGGCCCCGGGGGGGCGGGCGGACCCCACACGGCGTCCCAGATCTTAGGGTCCCGGTTCTCTAATGAACGCGTCTCCTCCAAAACCTGACTGGGACCCGCAAAAGACGGCACAAACGCTGGGCCACTCGTGTTCCTGGAGGAAGAGACCAACGTGAAAATACACACGTCCCCATGCCCACGAGCCGACCAGACACAGGGCAGACGCCAGGCGAGCTCCTCAGCCGGGCGTGGTGTCCATTTTTAACTTTTCTCCAAACCACAGCAGGGGTTGGCATCGCCAGTATCCAGCCCCAACAACTTATATTTTAAGACCAAATTTAACTTTTTAATGTTTCTTTAAAATCCCCACCTGAGGACATGTTTATTGATTTTAGAGAGAGAGGGAAGCAGAGAACGAGAGAGAGAAACATCAATTTGAGAGAGAAGCATCTATCAATTGCCTTGGGTACGCGTCCCAACAAGGGATCATCCCTGAAACCTGGGTTGTGCCCTGACCGGGGACCGAATCTGCAACCTTTTGGTCTACGGGACGTCTCTCCAACCAGCTAGTAAGAAACATAAAAAGCCACCCACCCAGGGCTCTCTTCCCCTTTGGATGACAGAAGTCAACATGGACCCAGAGCATATCCGGGTGCAAGTCACCAGACCCTGCATAGGACTGTGTGAGGGCCTGGGGTCCCCAGCATCCACCCTGGCATGTGACGGCACCATCCACACTCCCACAGCTGCAAACATGCTGTCATCTCAGTGCCCCCTACGCCTCCATGCGACTCACTCCAAGTGGCCATGACCCGTACTGCCTGCCGCCACCCCTCCCAGGCAAGAACTCACCTGCCCTCAGCCCCCCAGGGGCTGCGCCCTCTGCCTGCTCCCTAGGGCTGAGCTTCCAGGCCCCACCTTATGCCACCCCATCATCCAGTCCCCACCGTCTGGCTCGAGCCCAGGACCTGAGGAATGTCCTGGGCTTGAGGACACGGTCCATGGTCGGGAGTGTGACCAACACCCACTCCCCTGGAGGAGCTTCTGGAGTTCACATGCTGTGCTCCTGTGCTCAGTGCTCCTGAGCCGAGCCGTGGGGCATTCTCTCCTGCCGGCTGCTCCTCGGCCTCCCATCCCCAGGGCACCCAGCCAGCAGGCCCTCCTGCCTTTCTCAAACCCATCCTGCTGCTGCTGTGCTACCACCAACAGCTCCCTCCCAGGCTCCTCCTTCCCAAAACGCTGTTGTCAAAGGAAGGAACGGAATTCCAGAAATGCCGAGGATGCTAAACCACACCAAGCTACCATTCAAGAACGAGGGAGAGCTTCAATCCTCTCGGATGCTCAGGGACAAGACTTCTGGGAGGAAAACAGACTCAGAGAAGGGCCTTGGCGGAACCAAACATGCCAGTCAGCGCGGTACGGGGGACACAACCCCCAACGGTGAAGAGAAGCCCATCGGAGACATAAAGTACAAAAGACACAGGTGGTCTGAAAGGGAAAAAAAACAAGACTTGGCCTAAATAAACAAGGATAACGGGACTAGAAAGGTTAATAGGCTGGAATAGCTTTTTTTAAAAAGCAAATAAAATCTACCCCTAAAAGCACATGCAACAAGATCAAAAGTAGATAAGCAAGACCATACCAAACTTTAAAGATCCAAGAAGAGCAGGGAGTCACCCCCTGG
>VMDR010003510.1:0-71244 GCA_007922815.1 Macrotus californicus
AAATCTGAGAAAAATAGAGACTTCTTAGAAAAATGTGAGACTGGTAGTATGTGTGAGTTTTCAGCTGCTCAGCATCAAACCAGTCACCCTACTTCTGGGCACAGCCACAAACGGGGCTCTACTCTCTCAGTCCACAGGGCCCCAGTGGACACTATTCCCCTTCTCCATTGCCACGTAAAACATTAAATGGAATTTCAATTTTGCAGGGGACTGTGAACATGTTTCTATTCCACTGCTCTATATATTTTAGTTATTTATATAAGCATCTGTCTCCCCATATATACTAGGAATTCTTAGAATGCTGGAGTAATGTCTCATTATCTTTCCTCAGTGTCTGTCAGAGTGTCTCTCAGAGATGGACTTGAGGAAATAAAAATGTTGGTTAACTAAATGGTTGAATGGCTGAATGAATGCATGGCCCAATAAATGATAACATTTGAAATGTGAGCAGAGAAATTTGAAGTATAAGTATGAGGTCGATATTACTCAGAAGAAAGATAAGCAAGGATACTGAGTTTTAAAAAGTGGTGGTGGGGTTTTCCCGGTGTAGCCACTTTGGAAAATAGTTTCACTATTTCTGAAAAAGTCAAACATAGACTTACCTTATAACCCAGCAGTTCCACTACTAGGTACTACCCAAGGGAAACGAAAGCATACGCCCACACAAAGACCTGTACATGAATGTTCACAGCAGCATTGTTCACAATAGCCAGAAAAGTGGAAACAACTCAAATGTCCATGTACTGGGTTGAAATAGTATCCTCCAAAATTCATGTCTACCTGGAACCTGTGAATGTGACCTTATTTGGAAATAGGGTTTTGCATATGTAATCAAGTTAAGATAAAGTCATATTGGATTAGGGTGGGCCCTAAATCAAATATGCTTGTTTTTCTTATAAGAAGAAAGAAACTTATACACAAACACAAACAGATGGAGGAGGCAGCCACACAAAGATGGAAGCAGAAACTGGAGCGATTTATCTGCAAGCTAGGGAGCATCACGGACTGCTAGCACCACCAGAGGCTGGGAGAGACAAAGGAGGATGCTCCCTAGAACCTGCCATGAGCAGGCCCTGCCAGTACCTTGATTTCAAACTTCTAGCTTCCGGAATTGTGGGAGAACAAATTTCCGTTGTTACAAGCCACCTAGTTTGTGGTAACTTGTTACGGCAGCCCTGGGAAACCAGTACAGTCTATTACCTGGTGGGTGGATAAGTAAATGGGATCAATTCATGCAGTGGAGCTCTTCATCAATAAAAAGGGAGGAAGTGCTGATATTTGCTGTAACATGGAAGAACCCCCCAAAACATTGTCCAGTGAAAGAAGCCAAACACATACTATATGGTCCCACATATGTGACATGTCCGGAAAGGGCAAATCTACAGAGACAAGTGATTCCCTAGGGCTGGAGTAAAAATGAGGAGTGGCTGTAAATGGGCCTGAGGCTTCTTTGTAGGGTGATAGAAATGCTCTCAAATTAGACTGTGGTGAAGATTGTACAGCTCTGTCAGCATCCCAGAATTCATCGAATTGTGCACTCCCAATGGGTGGATTTTATGGCGTGTAAGTTAAATCTCAATAAAGTTGTTTTTAAACAATAGGGGTCCTCATTGTCCTGAAACACCCTATTCTCATTAGAGCTTTTCCTGGGATCTGTACCTCCAACATGTGGTCTACAGGGAAACTTGAACCACACCACTAGATCTTTGAATAAGTTAAAGAGGAAGATGCTATATCATTTGGTGATAGAGTAAGCTAATACCTCAAAAGAACTATACAGTGTTCTTCAAATGTAGGATTCAGTCTGGAACCTTCATTGTGCATCTCTTCACTCTCCCCCCAGAGTCCAGGCATTTTTAGGTACACAGTTGGCAGGAGCAACGCAAACGGAGTGGACCTGAACCGCAACTTCCCCGACCTCAATACCTACATCTACTACAATGAGAAGTATGGAGGCCCCAACCACCACCTGCCCCTTCCAGACAACTGGAAAAACCAGGTATGAAGAGAAATTTGCATACAGAGGCAGGAAAATCAGCATGTGGACTTTCTTCTGGCAATCTTCATATCAACTGCATAAGCAAGAATTAGTCATCAACTTGACTCCATAGCAAGGTGTCCAGAGCAATAATAACTGTGTCTTATGCCTACCTGTATTTATCCACCCAACCCAGCATAGGGCCCTCTGTGGGGTGCCCAAGATGTTTGATGTCAGTGGCCATGGTAGTGAGGGAAGTGAAAGGAGTATCATACAGTTGCACAGTATTTTGTGAAATTCTTTTTTAGCCAGCATTTCAGTTGATTATCAGTGTCATCCATCCTTGTTTTATAGATGCTATGCTTATAAAAAATAATTTAAATTCACACAACTATAATTGATGGAATCGGGATTAAAACCCAGGTCTTCTACTGCACTGAACTGTTGACAAAGAACTCCAGGATTCTATAGAGAAATCTCTCTTGCATGTGAACTATATGCTCATGAATTAGCTACAGAAAGTTCAGAGTCTTACCCCATGTACAGTTATTCCCTCTTCCCTTTCTATATGAGCTGAACTACTCTACCGAACTCTCATTTCCCTTACTCTCCCAGTCAGAGGATCATATTTGATGCTCCCCTGCCTTTCTCCCTGGGAAGCCTGGAATGTCACCCTGGTAAGGTGACTGGTTTCATCCTGCTGGTGGCCTGCTCCCGAGAATGACTACTGTCATCCTGAGAGCATCAGCACCGCCCTGTTTTTCACCCTGCGTGGGATAGTTTTAAACATTCTGTTTGTGAATATCTGGACTTAGAGATTGGGGAGGGAAACATAACACAGGTGCAAGGCTTTCTAGTGGGGGTTTTCCAGACGGAGGAGTCTCCACTGGAAGTGGAGCAAGTCATGCTGACATGTTTAGATTTCAGAGAGCAGCTATGCTCTTGGCTCAAGTAAATGCTAAATCAAAAATAACTACTAGTTGGCACAGCCAATCATAACGATGCTCTGATTTATTAATTTATTGATGTAAAATAAGCTCAAAGAGCCAAAAATAACTAGACTCCCACGGCTCCTCTGTCTGAATCTTAGCAGATGAAAAAGGGAATGAGGAGTAAGTCTTCATTGCACCTGGTGGGACAGGCTTGGGGGAGAGGAACAGTGAGAAGCTGGCTTTGTTCGGATGGAGAGAGGCTTAGGACACAGAGAAAGGATTGCTTCAAAGGGGCTGAGTCCTGGTCACAGAGCAGGACTGGTGCCCTTGGTATTGTACCCATTCTGACTGGGTAAAACTCAACCATAGTCATCGACTTCCTCTTCCAGCTGACCCTTGGCCCAGGAGGAGCCATTAACACAGTAATACCACGTAACCTCCAAGCACCCTAAGAGGAGGGAAAACACTGAAGACTGTAAATCACTTACTTATAATGCAAGTCCAAGTGGATTCATAGCTTTCCTTGAAGCACCCTCACTCACTAGCACCATAATGCACAATCAAAATGGTGGAATTTCACTGCATGGCCAAACTGACCCATATTGTAGTATTTGTAATCCACAAAATGTGAATATGACCACTTGTTGACATTACGGTAGATGTGCTGGGGAAAAGTTGAAAACCGTTACTGCAAAACAGCATTTTCCACATTTATTTATCAGAGCCCTAAATTTCTGCAAAGGTGCCTCAGAAGCCACTGACGCAGCACAGCGGGTAAGCTGGAGAACACTTTCCTAGGGGCCAGGAGATGCCAAGCTTGGGCTTCTCCCTGTCTCTCTCTCTCTCTGTTTGGCACCAATAAATAGGCTTTATTCTTTAGAGCAGTTTTAGGTTCACAGCACAATTGAGTGGGAAGTAGACTTCCCATATACCCCCTGCTTCCCATCACCAGCATCCGGCACCATAGTGGTGCATTTGTTACAAGGGATGAACCTACAGTGACTCATCCTCATTACACAAAGCCCATAGTTTACATTAGTGGTCACTCTTTACGTGGTACATTCTGTGGGTTTGGACAAACGTATCATGACACGTATCACGCATAATGGTGTCATTGCCCTCAATGCTCCCTTTTTGTCTGTTTTATATATTAGGATTCCACATAAGATTTCATTTTGAAAAAGGGTTCCACCCCCTTAATTTTTAAAACCATCATTCAAAAGATCAGAATTTCCCCATCCACACTTCTCATATCTGGTAGGACCTGTCTTATTCAGACAGGCTATCTCCTCAGGCCACTTCCGGACAAACTTATTCAAATGGCTCTCATCTCTCCTCAGGTGGAACCCGAGACCCGGGCTGTGATCCAGTGGATCCGCTCCTTCAACTTTGTCCTTTCAGCCAATCTCCACGGAGGGGCGGTGGTAGCCAATTACCCGTATGACAAGTCTCTGGAGCATCGAGTCCGAGGCTTCCGCCACACTGCCAGTACCCCCACTCCTGACGACAAGCTTTTCCAGAAGGTATGCAGAACGGTGGCTCTTCCAGCCAGCAACTCGGGGCTCAGGGGGAACACAGGCCAAGTCAGGAACACGGGACCCTGTTAGGTACCCGTCTGCAGGAAGTGATGGAGACACTGCTTGCTCATCAGGAGCTTACAGTCTAGTAGATTCCATTGTGTTTTGAGTGATAAGACAAAAATTCATGAAAACGTAAATGTGTAGGAAAGCTTTTACAGCACAGTCACCACAGTGTGAAAACGTACTTAAGCCGACAAGCAAGAAGTATGCCAGGAGACTAATCACGCTGGTGGTAAGCGAGCAGCATTATGAGTGAATTGGGGGGCTCTGATGTGCAGTTTTATGGTGATAAGACTTATTAGTGGGAAACACACATATGTGCACATGCACATACAAATATTTACATGACAGGTCAAAACACCAATAGAATAAATTGACAGATTATTGTATAGTTAATATATTGTTAATAACATAATTTATATAAATAGTTGTCACAATAACATTAATTATAAATTCATCACTTAATGAATTGCATAGAGAATAATATCAGTTGTTGCTTTGCGGGGCACATACATTTCATTTCGTTCACTGTTAGTAATGACAGGGAATAGAGATTCTAAATATGTTCTTCTCTGCCCAACACACAGCTCTCACCCCCAAACACAGTTCCTTCTATGGCGAAGGCCTGTCTCAGTTGCTCCTTTCTTTTACAAAACTTTGTTAGAAAATATCACACTTAGAAGAAGATTAAGAAATACAAATTGCCAGTTATGAAAATAGTCACAGGGATGTACAGCATAGGGAATATAGTCAATAATATTTTAATAACAATAAACAATAACAATAACAGTGTGGGGTCAGATGAGTACTAGACTTACCAGGGTATTCACTTCATTAGGAATATAAATGTCTAATCATTATGTTGTAATATATTTGAAATATAACATATTCCAATATATTATATATTATAATGTAATATATAATATATTATATTGCATGTGATATATTATTACATTAATATAATATATTGTATTACACATTATATATTATATTATTATATTATTAGAAATATAATATTGTATGTCAGCTGTAATTAAAAATTAAATTTAAATAATACAAATAAATAAATTTTTTAAGAAAGAAAATGGTACACTTAACAGGGAGTTTATGTATCATCTAGCGCCACCTCTCACTTTGCACTTAAAGAAGTTAGTCCCAAGACAGTGGAAAAATCAGAATACAGGTTTCTTAACTCTAGTCTAGTTCACACACACACACACACACACACACCAATCTGTATCTGTTCTGGTATCTTCTTTCACTAAAGCAAATAATCAGTTGTTTATAGCTAGCAGGGTTTCTTGGCTTTACCCTACTTCTGGGTGCACATTGCCATATGAGTTGGGAGCACTCAAGGTCATTTCTGCCCACTCTTCCTACAGCTGGCCAAGGTCTACTCCTATGCACATGGATGGATGCACCATGGTTGGAACTGCGGGGATTACTTCCCAGACGGCATCACCAACGGGGCCTCCTGGTATTCTCTCAGCAAGGGTAAGGGGGGGCCTGGTCGCAGCAGCGCTGCCAGCTGAAGTAGGGTGGGGCTCATTTCTCCTTCTGAATTACCATTTTTTCCTCAGAGAAATGACTAGAATACTATAGCATTTTGCATTCAAGTAGAGATCTGAAAACGACAGTCTTAAGTTAGTATTAATGGCATTTTGTAGTTTAGGTAAATGACAAGGACACCTTGTAGACTTTTAGAACTGGTGGTTTACAAGGAATGTTGGGGCATAGGAGGGAAACAATGTAGTCAACTGGTTAAGTAGGGGTTCAAGGGTACATTGGGTTGAAACCCAGCTTGCCCATTTACCAGCTATGTGGCTTCAGGCTAATTACGTAACCTCCTTGAGCTTTGGTTTCCTTATCTGTACATTAAGAATAACAATACTTGCCCCATCAGTGTGATATAAGTATTGGATAAAATAAAAAAGCATTTGAAGATGCCTGATACAAATGTTAGGCTATTTTTAACTAGCATGGGGTTGTGCCACACATAACAACAGGTGAACAGAGGAGCTGGCCTAGACAAGAACAGTTCTTCTGGTATGTGCTCTGTACCCTGCCTGCCCATCTCCCATGAGCAGGAGTTTGCCTGGACATTGGCCACTGATAATGAAGCACACACCTCCAACAAGAGGCTCTCTCTCTACTCCCTGGGCCCGCCCCACCACTGAGGGTTGAGATAGAACCTCCGTTTATGAGGTTCCTATCAGCAGAGGGAACCTAAGATAGAGGAGAGGTTGAAGCAGGAAGCTGGAGATCTCTTAGGAATCCCGTTTTAGCAGTTGTCTTTCCCTCTCCTCTCAGATCTGACCTGGCCAGAGCCTGGGCAGCAGAAAGCTTACTAGCAAGGACGGAGCTGATAGCTGGCCCCATGGAGAGTGGGGAGGAGGGAGCTTGGGGGGTCACCATGTATGGAGAAAGTGGCTGAAAATTCACTTGAACACAAAGCAAGAAAATTTTGTTGAACTTTACTTTCTTTAGTTTGCCTTAAGAAAGCAATCGTTTTTTTCCCCAAAATAAAAAATATCAAATATACTTTTTCAAATTATACTTGTTCCTTCCTTCCCATCATCCTCTGGGAAAGCATGGCCCATGCCTCTGTGAGAATCATTGCCCCAAATTAAACTCATACAATTTCAAGTTCATTAAGTTCACTAAAACAGTTGTTCCAACAGTGTGGTCCCTGGACCAGCATCATCAGCATCACCTAGTACTTGTTAGAAAAGCAAATTTGGGGGCTCCACCCCATACCTACTGAATCAGAAACTCTGGGGCTAAGGCCTAGCAACCTGCATTTGGCTGGAAGATGCAGCCTTCTAGATGATTCTGATGCCGAGACAGAAGTGATGTAACAGTCTATGGTTGTTTTCCAACTTTCTGAAACAGCTGCTTGCACACATTAGTTCAGAGAGCAGGTGAAAGTTGATTAAATGGGTATTTTTTCAAGTTACTGTCATTTTATTGTGGAGAAAATAAATATACACTGGAAATAATTACAGAAAAACAAATAAAGTATAAAATAATGTCAAATACTATGAATATGTAGTGAGTCACTAAATAATCAGAGTTTTCTAAGTTTCCACTAGTTCCCAGAATTTTAAAACTAGAAGATTTAACATAGAAGTGTGGATTTCCATCTTAACTTGATAAATTAGGTGTGGGGTTTTTCCTCACAGTAGGGGACCTGTTCTCCTACAGGGTATAAATGGCTAATTTTTCACCCAAATAAATTTGTGATATAAACACCATTCTAATCATTAGAAACATATTTAAAAATAATTAACCCAATTGCATAATGTAGGAGATAGAAGCAAGCCAGCATTTAATGGAGGCAAAATACAGCTGCCTTCTGCTTTCTCAGGGTTCTGTGTTCCTTGGAAAACTGTTTTTCAAGTTAGTGCTCTGTTCTTGGGTAGGAGGGATGTGGAAGCAAGATACTTGTCTCATCTCTAACCCTCCAGATCTGAAGGACACCACGATCCAAAAAGAAAATCTGCCCCCAGAAATCAGTACATGTGCATAGTCTAATGTTAAAGCACCACCAGTGAGCAGACTTTGGACGTGCTAAAGGAGACGCAAAGTGAATTTAAGTCATCAAATTGAAAAAAAAAAAGTTGAGGGTAGAGATGACAAAAATGGGCATTTATGAAGAGAGAAAGGCACGTGAGCTGGGACATTGGGGAAAGGTTTCACGGAGGAGAAATAAGTGGCGATCAAGAGGTAGAACAGGAGGTAATGAGGCGTGTACGGAGAAATTGTGATTAAAGGGAGTTGAGATGGGGCATCGATTGGGTGGGAACCTGGCTGTACGAATCAGCCACTGCTCTCTGTGCCCTAGGAATGCAAGACTTTAATTATCTCCATACCAACTGTTTTGAGATCACGCTGGAACTGAGTTGCGACAAATTTCCCCGTGAAGAGGAATTACAGCGCGAGTGGCTGGGTAATCGGGAGGCCCTAATCCAATTCTTGGAACAGGTAAGATGGGTTCTTTAACCTTCATGGTTACAGAAGGAGAAGAGTTGTCCAATGGTAGGTAAGGTTTTCTGTGTGGCTCCGGTCTGACTTGTGCTCTGATCCATCAATCAATCTGGACTGCTTCTACCAATGACGTGTCCATTCAACATTACCAAGCATAACTATCTGTCAGAAACTGTACGGCATGCTGGGGATTGTGAATATAAAGAAATATCTGTCCACATGGAGTTTATATTCTAGTGAGAAAAGATAGACAGATAATAAACAAAGTAATAATTCTATAAACTGCTAAATGCTATGAGGAAGGCCGAACAGAGGAAGTGACATTTAAACAGACTTAAGGAGGTAAGGGAGAGAACTGTGTACATATCTAGAGAAAAAGGGCATTCCTCATTGAGGACACAAAAGCAACTGCAAGGTCAACAACACCCATGTGAAAGATGCTCAACATCACCAGTCATTAGGGAACTACAAATCAAAACCACAGTGTGATCCCGCCTTACACCAGGTAGGATGGCTGCTATGAAAGAACAAACAAGCCCTGACTGGTATGGCCCAGTTGGTTGTGCACCATCCCACAAAGTGAAAGATTGCTGTGCTGGTTCGATTTCCGGTCAAGGCACGTGCCTGGGTTGTGGGTTCAGTTCCTGGTTGGGGCACATGCAAAAGGCAACCAATTGATGTTTCTCTCTCACATCAATGTTTCTCTCCCTCTCTTTCTCCCTCCCTTCCCCTCTCCCTAAAAATAAATAAATAAAATCTTAAAAACAAACAATGATGGAAAGTAGCAAATGTTGGCAAAAATGTGGAGAAACTGGAACCCTTGTACGTTATCGGTGGAGATGTAAAATGGTACAGCTGCTATGAAAAACAGTACTACAGTTCCTCAAAAACTTAAAAATAGAATTCCTGCATGAGCCAACAACCTATTTCTAGGTATCTAGCCCCAAAACTGAAAGCAGAGCCTCAAAGAGATACTTTTTCATGGTGGCAGCATTCACGAAAGGCGGAAACAGTCCAAGCATTCAGCAAGAGATGAATGGATAAACAAAATATGATACATACATAAAGCAGAATATTATTCTGCCTTTAAAAGGAAGGAAGTTCTGCCACATCTACAACAGAAATAAACCCTGTGGACGTTAGGCCAAGTGAAATAAGCCAATCACAAAGGAGAAATACCGTATAATTTCACTTATACCGCATATTATGAGTACTCACATTCATAGACAGAAAGTAGAATGGCAGTCACCTGGGTCTGAGGAGAGAAGGAGGTGGGACTTATTTAATGGGTAGAGAGTTTCAGCTTTTTTAAAAAATTTAATCTTCCCTCCTCTTCTTGGCGGGGATCGGGCTTGCGGTCCCGATTCCCGTAATGTATGGAGGCAGAGGGAGAGGGCTCCGGCCCCCTCGGCGTCATGTCTTCAGTGCTGACGGTTTCCAATCCGCCGGTTCTATCCTCAAGCGCTGGGACACTAGTAAAAAATAATAATAATAATCTTTATTGTACTTTTAGAGGTTCAGTTTTGCAGGATGAAAAAGTTCTGGAGATTGGTTATACAACAATGTGAATATACTTAACACTACTGAACTGTGTACTGAAAATGGTTAAAATAGTAAATTGTATGTTGTGTGCATTTTATCACAGAACGCCAGTGCGGCAGGAATAATCACAGGAGGATGGGACAGGGGAGCAGTGGACGGGCTCAGTCAGCTGACTGTAGACCATGATTGAAAGAAACTTTAGCTTTCGCTCTGAGTTGGGTTTTGAGTAGACCTATGATGTGATTTGACTTAGATTTTAACAGGGTCTTTCTGGCCAGCTAAGGGGTTTTTAGGGTAATCCATGGGAAAAGCAAATGTAAAAGCATTTGAGACAGGGCTCTGGGGACTCCAGAACACTGTGCACTGTTCTATGGTCATTGTCCCACTGTGAGTTTTTTCCTGCAGGTACACCATGGCATCAAGGGGATGGTGCTTGATGAGAATAACAATAATGTCCCTGAGGCTGTCATTTCTGTCGGCGGGATTAACCATGATGTCACTTCAAGTAGGTGGCCACTACCTAGTGGGGTGAGAAGGAAGCTTCCACTCCCTCTTCTTCAGCACAATCAGGAGGCCAAATCGTAGCCAGTGAGATTAGCAGGGACACCAAGGCTACTGGGGGGTGGGGGACTGGAGGGAGGAAGGGTAATAGAAATGGCAAGGACAAGGAAGAAGCAAAGGCAACACCCCTCTCAGCATTCAGGAGCCACTTCCTCGCATCCTTTTGTTAGGGGTGAAGTTTTCTAGGTTGAAGGTACCGGTGTGAGGTTGGGGAGAAAAGAAAGGGACTGTAAACGGATGTTTAGACTTGTCTGTGCCCCAGTGTCTGACTATTCCTGCGTTCAGGGCAAGGTTAGCAAGGTGCATTGTGTGAAGTTTTTGCAGGGCGAGATTGACAGAACGTCCTAGAATGGTGCAGAATATCCATGGCACAACGGCAGTGCAAACTGCCCCCGCCCAGTTTGATCCTGCACGACTTGTAGGAGTTTTTTGATTGTTTTGTTTTTAAAGTAAAGCTACCGATGGTTAGGGGAAGTGAGATCTGCCTGCCTCCCTCCCACAACCTCGATACCAGCATGGCTCGGCCACATTGGACCACACCAAGCAGACATCTTACAGTTCAGTCTGTTTAAACCAGAGGAAATCTCAGCATTAAGGAGACAACTGATGTTCAAGATGACCCTGACACATCTTACATGAGAGACTCATCAAAGGCAAAGGCAGTGATATTCTAAAGGCAAAATTCTGCAGCCTCATAGTTAAGTATCAGACCACTGGCTGGACCCAGGACTGTTTAGGGATCAAAACTCAGGCAACCCTAAGAGCTTCAGGGCTTGCTAGATTCTTACCCCTTATTCACACAAGGATAGGGAATGACTCTGAAACATTCTAGCCAATCAACATATATTGAATACCACTAATTTCACCAATAAAGGCCCATTTCTAATACTCATATGCCAAATTAATAAATTGCTCATTTCCACACTGAAAGAAACTCATGGCTAGCATTCATTATACTACCTAGCAAAGCATCTAGTGTTGATTAGAAATGAGGATAGCCAAAGGCCTCATAATAGCTGCATCCAGAATTGGGCCTTTCTGGTACACTGCTAGCTACTTCTCCTGCATGTGAGCCCTAGTTGAGAAAATGACAGCCCTGAGGCATGACTTAAACTGTCCAACATATGCATAATAAGATACTGCTTTTGCTACAGTATTTAAAGTAAATTGCAGGCACTTAATAGGGGACAGAAAAGAGACTTTCTCATTATGTATTGTCTGTCTTGTTCTTAATTTTATTTTATTTCAATTGTTCATTGCTGTATACTTAAAAAGAAATTTAAAGATATGATCACAGTTGATTGGAAAGAGATGTGATATCCTTAGCCAAAACACTACCTCCTTGCCACAGAGAAACAGGCCTTCTTTTGAATTTTATTTTCCCCTTTTGAAGGTGATGGAAGGAGTATTAAAAATAGGATTCTCAAAATCGGACTTTTATTTGCCATTCAGCCCAGCCCTCCCACTCAGTGTAAGGTCACACACACGTGTGACACCCCTGGGACAGCAGGCTGTCCACCCCAGGGCTGCCCTGCCCATCAGTGTAGGCCGGGCAGCTTTCCCAGGGCCTCTCATTCGGTGTCTGCGTAAGGCTCCCAGGGTTAGAAAGCGGTCCGTTTCTTATTTGGAAGCTCTCTGTGCCGCGGTGGTTTTTGTTTCTGTCGAGCAAATTCTTCCTCCTGGCACTTTAAACTAGAAGTTCTCATGCTTACTTCCTTAGGTACACTTTTCTTCACAGTAACTCTCAAACATTGAAACAGAGGTCTCGTGTATTCCCTTTACCAGGCAAAAGCATTCATAGAGATTCAGCCTTTCTCCTGGTGACCCTTTACTAGACATGAGTTTTAAAGATACAGGGTCTGGAATTAAACCAATATCCTCCATGCAGAGCACTGTGAAAGCTGAGGTCCACTTTCCTATCATGTGAAATAGCCTGTGATTGTTTTAGATCTTAACCAGCTCATCACACTATTAAGAAAAATTAAGCTTGTGGTCAGCTAAAACCCCCAGATCGTTTTTCATATAAAGGTCCAATTTGGAGCAGTTTCTAATCATATTCCTATAACTTCTAGGTAATCACGGCGATTACTTCCGGCTGCTGCTTCCAGGCACCTACACTGTCACTGCCTCCGCACCTGGGTTCAACCCGGAGACCGTGGTTGTGACCGTGGGCCCTGGGGAACCCAAACTGGTGAGTTAGGCCAACCTTTACAATGAAGGTCACTTGTACAAAGTCACAAACAACCAATTGCATAGTTCTAATCTTTGCCAGTTTTCCTTCTTTCATCATAAAAAAAGTCATTGCTCTCATATGCTAATTTTTCTTTGTCACTTTCCTGTTATATCCTTCACCACTTCCCTTTGACTTCTCATTTTCTTCTGTATAACACGGCAGAGTGATTAAAAGCACTCTCTGCTTCTAAATCCAGCTCCTTTGTCCACAGACCACGGACAAATTACCCACCTGCTCTCATCCTCAGCCTCCTCCTCTGTAAATTGGTGATAACAGTGCCTCCTTCACGAGAGGCTGTGATGAGAAAGAGCACATAAAACATGCAGTACAGTGACTGGTGCATAGAATGCGCCTGACAAGTGTTACTTTGTAACATCCCAGAGACCTTGCCCAGATACACTGGCTCCCTCCCACGAGCTGCATTCTTCTGTGCCATCAGCAAGGGCTACCACCAGATGGCACTCTGCCCCCTCTGGTGCCCCGTGTGCCCAGATGGCTTGCTTTCCTCTCGGCTTAGCCAAGAACCAGCTGTTCTCCAGTATTCAACTCTCCATGGCTTTCTTTATAGGAGAAGCAAAGAACTTTTTCACCTACCACCTGGACCTTTTTTTCTGAACAGGTTTTATTACTTACATAGGGGATGGGGCTCCATCCTTCTTGGCTGCTGCCTTCCTCATGGCTGCAAGGACAACGTTGCTCTCTTCTTCTTGGCATGGGTGTGTGTCCCACCCTTTTCTTGATGAATTTCAGGGCCCTCTTGTCCTTGGAGACCTGGAGCGGCTCCATGGCCTGCAGCTCATAGGGAGCAAAATCACACACATCTCGGATCATCTCTCTCACGAATGTGGCGTGCTTGGTGAGCCTTGCTCATGTTCTTGGTCACCTTGGGGCCCTTGGTGAGGCCCAAGACTGTGGGATTGTGCAGAGCCACAGCTGCTGCTCCTCCGTAGTTGCCCCGGCAGAACCCGCCTGCGCCTTGCGAGCTTGGGTCATATTAGATTAGCATCTTAGTGCTAAAGAAACTCAAGTGACCATGGGCTCTAATCCTCAGATTTCTCAAACAAGGAGAAGATAACCAGACAGTCCTGTTTAATGAGCATCTACAGACCTGCTTTCCTACAAGTCAGCCTTGCCCTAGGGCCTCCTCACTCTGTCCAGCTCCTCTGTACACCCCGAGACCTAAGCAGACCCTCCCTCTTTCCCTGCTAATTCAATACGGTCAAGTAGCTTGTCTTTACAAATACAGTTATAGGCAGGATTTTAAATTTTCTATTATTATTTTTAAAGATTTTATTTATTTACTTTTAGAGAGAGGGGAAGAGAGTGAGAAAGAGAGGGAGAGAAACATGGGAGAGATACATTGATCAGTTGCCTCTCACGCGCCCCCAACCGGGGACCTGGCCCGCAACCCAGGCATGTGTCCTGACTGGGACTCTAACCAGTGATCTTTCGGTTCACAGGTTGGTGCTCAATCCACTGAGCCACACCAGACAGGGCTAGGTAGGATTTTTTTAAACTACTTATTGAACAGTTACCATGTGTCAGACACTATTTGAGAGCTTTCCAGAACTCTCATGTAACCTGTACAACAACCCTGGAAGGTAGATATCGGTATCCCCATTTGTGGCTAAGGAAACTGAAGTTTTGAGAGGGCTAGAAATTTGCCCAATATCACAGAGAGTAGGTGGTGGGAGCCACGATTCGAACCTGTGGGATTTCAGGGCTGTCTCGTGAGCCAGCATGTTACAGGGCCTCGTGCTGAGCTTGTAACCTGTGTTCATAACCTCCTCCTTTTTAACGCAAGGATCAGAGTAAAGGATTTTTTAAATCCTTCGAAAATTCCTCGGAAATTTCTAGAGAGTTTCCCGTCCTCCTTTCCCAGTCCCTCCACTCCTATCTGCTGCACATTATAAATGACTTCCAGGAAGAGGCAGGAAGCAAAGGGTAACTCTCCCATTTGCAGCCTGTGCCCTGGTCCCAGTTTCCCAACCAACATATGCCCTTTCCCTTTCTCCTTGTGACACCCTCTGCTCCTCCTCTCCCCAAAACCAAACGGTGGCTAAGCAGCTGTGTGCGTGAGTCTTGCATAAAAGGAAGTCTGTTCAGTGCCAAAGGCAACCAACTCCAAATCTTCTAGCTTAAACCTACTCTGCTTCCAAAGATTTCAACTCCTTTATCATACAGCCTTTAAACAAATTAACGTAACTCATCATTGTATCGAATATAATTCAAGAGAGAGGAAAATCTATATTTTGGATACAATTCACAGATACTGTAACAACTAAGAATCCATTTATTCATCACAGTAGAGTCTCTTTTCTCATTTTAAAGCAGAGATCCACCTGGCTGGGTGAAGGGAAAAGAAAAAGATCATTGACCAGAGGGTTTTCATGTTACAATTAAGACCCTCTCAGATACCTTCCGGAGTCCAGGGCTCTCCCCTTTGCTTGTCCCCACAGCCTTCTAGATGTCACGGTCCTTTTATTTGCCTCTGTCCTTCCCCAGTTTTGTTCTCTCTCTCTCTCTCTCTCTCACCTCCGTCCCCCTCCCTTTCTCTCCTAGTTCCCTGTATTACTATATAGGAGATAATGACAGCGCCATCAGCTCTGACTTCCCCTGCTTTGGGGAACTAGCAGAAAAGCTGGCTGTGGATTTTTCTAGAAGGGGCAACAAATAACCCCACGGAGAGCCCTCTTAGTCACAAGTTTTTCAACTCCCAGCTGGCTTCAGCGGCTCCCGTACTGTTCCAAGGACTTGAAAGGCGAGGATGCCTCGGGGGAATGTGGTTGGAGCGCTGAGCCACTCCCGCTGCCTGTGCTTCCTGGGGTGGTTTGACAGCTGCAGCACAGCCAGTGCGCCCAGCATGCCCCAGTCCATCAGTCAGTGCCAGCTTTATACCTGTGTGCACCCACCAGAGGGAGAGTTGCAGTGCATTCCTGGAAACGACGCATTAAAGCGCACGGACACTTGGAACCTAAGAATCCACACTAACGATCTCTATCGTCTCTCCCATCTATATGTCTGAATGATGATGACCGAACGTTTAGTTCCAAGGGCCTGAGGCCAAAGCGTGCCTGAGCGCGACACTGTGATTCACACAGTCAGCATCCAGGGGATCGTTACGGCACCATAGTTCTTGTCGGAGGCAACGTTGTGGGTGAAATCACAGTTTGAGGGGTGGATAATGTTTTTTTCTAGTGTATATACAATAAGTGAATATCAAGTTCCTCCAGACACGCCCTATGTATCACCAATGACTACGTCGCACTTTTGGGGGAATATTAGCCAAGCCCATGTGCTGCCAGCAGGGCTGCTCCGGGTCATTGCTGTGATAATCCTGTCCCCCAGCCCTGAGAACATGCAACTCTGGTGAAAGCGGGTCCAAACAGGTTTTCCCCCAATTTCAATTCCAGGAAGTCGAAAACTGGCTCCTCCACACTTCTAGCTTCCTCTTCTTTTCTTCTAGGTTAATTTCCAGCTCAAGACAAGCATCCCTCAAGTAACGGAGTCCCCAGAGCAGCACCTGAAGGCAGAGTCTGACCAAAGCAAGTACAGCCCTGGGTAGCCAGGAGAAAAGATGTGGATGTGGCAGCAGCAGAGTCGCTGCCTGAAATCGACAGCAATTCACAGCAGCCTGGGGAACACTTGGAAAGGCTTTGGTCCTGCTCTCTGGTCAGATGAAGCATTCTTTCTATTTTATTATCTGGGACATATTTAGATATAAACGTATTCAGAACAATTCAGAATGGTCTCCATGTATTCCAGGGGTCAGCCCTCTCTGATAAGGTAGTACACAGACTCAGCAGCCCTAAGAGTTTCCGACTGTGGGGGATGGTCTAGGTGCTGAAGGCTCCATGCCAACCCATGCTGCATCCAGAGACTGGCTCTGCCCGGCTGGCCACCCTGATGCCAACAGCCTAGCACCAGAGTCTGAAACGCCATGGATACTCAAGGAAGATTTCTGAATGAACAGCTAAACGTTTCCACAATAGCCAGTAGTTTCTTGATAAGAAAAGGGTTTCACACACAAACACATAGTCCTACTGTTACCCACTTTTGTACACGGGCATTTTGAACAATGTGTGTCTTTTAACCCATTTTCTGGGTATGTAAGTGTCATGCAAATGCTCCTGCGGAAGGCTCTGCCCCACCCCATGTCAGCCATACCCAGCACCCTTGCTCCGTTCCCCAGAATGAACTCATTTGTTCTAAAAGTGCTAATGAGCACAGCAGATGCTACTAAAGATTGTGAAGGGATGTCTTACATCACACACCACACAGCACACAAGTTTATACCCCCCTGCTGGACATGTTGGGGTTCCCAAGCCCCCTGTCCCCAGGGCTTGGTAGGGGTTTTCACCATGTACCCTGTTTCAGGGCTCAGTCTCAGAGAGGGCAGGATCCAGTTCCCCCCGCTTGTTTTACCTCCCCCCACCCTCTCAAGCTCCCCACGCTCCAACCCCAGCCTCTAACTAGCCCAGCCCTTTCTTCACTTTGAGCCCTTTCTTCACATTAGCTCCTCTCGACCAATAGCCCTGCCCATCAGAAAGCAGATGCTCCGCCGAGACAGCCCGCCCTCTGCAGGCGGCCCTTCGGGATTAGGATTAACACATAATTTATTTCTCTGTTACCTGAGCAATCTCTCCATCTGTGATCAAAAGGAAAGCAGATAGAAATGTATCTTTCCACATTTGGAAAGAGTACTTTCTCCTCAGATAATTAATCCTTTCTCTACATTTTTTTCTTCCTTCCTAATTTTAATCCCATATTCCTTGGTTCCTTTCTTCTTGTTATAAAGAAGCAGCTACTTGAGTGGGCTGTTTACAATTCAGTGAAAGTTTATGCCTAAGGTTGCCAGATGCATTCAATATTTCCAGATTGTCTGAATATCACTTATTTGTTTTCAGATTCCCTGGTACCTAGTCACTTAACGGAGCTAGTGCTTGCAAAGTATGGTCACAGTGCGTTCCCTGGCACAGCCACACTCACTCACTCACTCATCCATCCATCCACGAGGCACTTGCTGAGTCCTCGCTCTCAATAAATGCAGAGGATACAGAGAAAAGAAGATGGCAGCCAGCGATCTCAGGGCAGCTGTGGTCTATTTGGGAAGACAAGTAGGTCATTACACTGCACTGTCATAATTGTTATAATTCAGCAAACTCTGGGGTGGGGTGGGGGGTGAATGAGAGCTTTTGGAAAGGCCCTACTATGGACTTGGAAAGATCAGGAAAGACATCTCAGAGCTAGTGAAGTCAAAGATGAGATGCATGAGGTCAGAAAAAGAGGCTTTGGCCAGGTAGAAAGAAACAGGGAAGCAAGCTTCAGCTGAGGAGACTGCAGGAGCGGAGGTCTGGAGCCTCTGAGGGCACGTGGGGCGCTCAGGGCACTGCCAAGAAACTGAGTACAGCAGGAACGAGCGACTGGAGGGGAGCTGAGCGAGGCACAGAACGCTGAGGCCGATAGGCGAGGGAAGGACATTTGAACCACATTACGCAGTTTGGACTTTATCCCGAGAGGAACAAGGGGCCATTAAAGGGTTCTACCGAGAGGAGTGGCAGACTCAGACTTAGAATGATCACCTTGGCTGTAGCCAGAAGAGCAGGCTGGAGCCGGGCCAGACCAAGTCTGTGAAGAGACTGCTGAAAGCCAGCGCGAAGGTGGCCTGAAACCAGGCAGGACAGCACAGATGGGGAAACGCTAGGCAACCCCCAAGGTCCTGAGTCCACCCTGGTTATCCAGAGAGCTTCCTGTCAGCCCCCTAGGGCTTCCCTGCCCTCTGCAAGTCTGCTAGTCTTTCATTCAGGCCCTCCCCACCAGCCACCTGAGGGCGTTAAGCGCTAAAGGAGAGGGGTTTTCAACCAATCCTAAAGACTATCCTGAGCAAAATTCACTCACGTTGGACGTGATTATATAGGCAGAATATTATGCAGAAAATACAGGCTCTGGCTGTGACCATATAAAAATTTCTCATAGCACACTGAGGAAGAATGTGAATTCACAGTTAGAGGAGGGAGAAGGCAGGATTTGAAGGACACAAAGGAAGGTCCTCCAGCTTTAGTTCAGCATTTTCCTGGCCACTGCCCTTTCTATTTTATATCTAGGGTTTTATTTTAAAGAGGACATTTTTGCACAGTTGCCAGCCTAAATAGATGGTATTTCCTAAGGGGTTAGAATACTATACTTAAGGACATGGGTTTTGGACTCTGACAGACCTGACTTTTAATCCTAGCTCTGTTCCTTATTTGCTGAATGACCTTGAACAAGTAACTTACCTTCTCCAAGTCATAGTTACAAACATCTGGAAAAAAAATAAAGGCAGTATCTACCTCCCTTGGAGTCTGTGAAGACTGAAGATAATACTCTCCTAAATCAGTAATGAGGGAAGAACAGCTCTGTCCTGGATCCTCCTCAGAGGACTATCACTTGTCCAGTTGGCTGACGATAAGGCTGACAGGGACACCAGGGACTTCAGGGTACAAAGGGGAGTTTGGAAGGAAGGGACCTGAGGGACTGAACCAAGCCCACCCTCCCTTTTTAAAAAATCTCATGTCCTGGATGGTCTTTATTAGTTCTTTATTCTTTCTGGCATTTTTCCTTCTAAACTGAAAAATGCATAACATAGTAATTCTTCTCCTCCTATGAATAGAGAGGAAAGAATTTCTAGTTCTCAGATAGGATGATATGTAATAACTTCTGGCCCTGGTTCTGGTTCCCAAAGAGGTTTCTGCTCCGACAAACTGTAACTACACTGTCTTTCCATCTTAAGAAAAAGAAACCCAGCACTCAGAACAACGCCGGGCATATATAAACTCATCATACGTATTAGCTGAATGAATGACCTCCAGGATTATTCTTACATTTCCCCTCTTCTTTTCCCCTCTTTCACTGTTTTTCTTTTATCTAGTATAAATAGCTTTGAGCCTATTTTTAAAAATTATTGCTAACTATGGCAGCCAGAGTTATAAAGTGCCTCCCAATGGCCCTTGCCCAGTATAGCCCCTTCCCTTGATGGGGGCCGACCCTGGGACAAGATGAGATATCCCTTCCATTGCTGTATTGCAGATGCAATCAAGGCCTCAAGTCAGTTGATTCTGAGTTAATCAAAAGGGAGATTATCGTGAGTGGGCTTGACCTAATCAGATGAACCCTTTATAAGCAGAGAGTTTCTCTGGAGGCCTTGAAGGATGAAAGCAGATGGCTAGTTGTGAACTACTTATGAAGAGGAGCAGCCCCTAGGAGGTGAGAATGGTCCCGACCAACAGTTAGCCAGGAAAATGGGGACCACCCCCATATACCACAAGGCAATGAACTGTGCCAAGTCAGAATCCACTCAAGCCCGCACCTGAGTGCAGCCCATGAGAGCAGAGGAGCCAGCTAAACAGTGCCCTGACTCTTGACCAATAGAGAAACTGGGAGGTAATCCTCTCGTGCTGCTTTAAGCCTCTATGTTTGGGTTAATTTGTCACGCAGTAATAGAAAACTGCCACACAAACTGTCCCAAATATTGTTGTGGATTGGGTAGGGCAGAAATAAATAAAACATGAGTAACCAGTTGTGACCGTCACACTGCGTCACACAGCTGCCATACCCTACCTCGAGTGAGTGTATGTGAAAAATGGCATAGAAAAAGCAAAACATAGAACTCTTTTTCAATAAGATGGCTGGGTGTAGTCGACTGTACCCAGTAGGTGACAGTGACAACATTTTCTTTCTGCAAGGAACACGTGTCTCTGACAGCAAGGAGTTCAGCCCTCGGATAACTGTAGTATCTTGCCTCACATAATTCCCATTGTTTGTACCAAATTACATGTTACTGGGTTGTGGACAGGCACCACTGTCACAAACACTAAAATCAGAGAATGTTAAACCTGTACAGAGACTAAGGCTCTTCTCTTTTTCCCGAAGGATTGAAATCAATAAACAGTGAGTAACACTCCAATCTCTTCTACCCGCCTTCAGGACACTGGGAAGGAAAAGCAGGTGCAGGAGCCCTCTAAAACAGCCAAACACAGTCTCCCACAGTTTGAAACGGTGTTGTAAAAATGGTAAGATCCCATTTCAACGGTGTCACATTTTTATCTGTTGAAGATCCAGAGTATGAATTCACAGCAGCTTGTGTATTGGTACGTTCACCTAACAAAGAGTCGAGTCCTGTTTCTGAATCAAACGCTGTGTAAGAGCTGGGAGGCAGTGGTGAACCAGAGGGCAAAGCCTCGAAGTCTTCGGAGCGGAGGGAAACGGAGGGAAACGGAGGGAGGAAAAGAATAGAACGAGGTGGTCGACAAATGCATGAAAAGAACTAGAATCTGAGAAGTGGTACAGAGAGAGGGAAAGCCAGGGGGTCTACCTGAGAGAGGGTTGTTAAGGAAGATTTCTTTGAAGAGGTGTAAAGAATAGGAAAAAGGAAGGCTTACAAAGAGTAGGGACAAAAGTTCCAGGTAAAAGGAATAGCAACCTCAAGTACACTGTGGCAGGAAAGAGCCTGGCTGGTTCTGGCAGCTGCATCTCTTGGGTGTGTGAGAGAGAGAGAGAGAGAGAGAGAGAGAGTGTGTGTGTGTGTGTGTGTGTGTGTGTGTGTGAAGCTTCCTGATTTATGATCTAACATGCCAGAAGCCTAACCCAGCATAGGTCCAAGAATCAGGATAATATCCAAACCACACAGAGTCTAGTCTTAAGTGAGCCAATGAGATTCACTTTTTCCATGGCCACAGTTTTGCCCCTAACCCGACCAGCCTTTTCAAAACCAAGGATTGAGAAAGTGGGACAGCATGGCCTGGGACAAGGCTGCCATCAGAATGGGAGGAGTCAAAGTTCAGGTGTCTGGAGCACCGTCTTCACACACATGGTGGTACCGTGATTTGTCCAATACACACACTCCCAACACACACCCTGCACTGACGGTCCGTCACGCTCACCTCCTGCCTGGCAGGTTACTTCATTTCTGCTTTAACACTAACTCCATTCTGGCTTATAAACCACGAGCAAACATTCCCCCTGGGCAAATGCCTAAACAAATATCAATTCTCCTCCTTCCAAAAGTTAGGATCCGCTATTTATAGGCTTTTTTCCCCTCTCACTTTCCCTAATTCCTTCCGTCACCACTTAATGTTCCTCCCCGTGCCCCTTCCCCTCAGGATCTTTCCTTCTCTTGCCTTCGTTCCCTTCAATTTCCACCTGCTCCCTGCACCTCTCACCCTCCCCCCATCAAGGCCCTGCTACCTGTGGGTTGAAGCTTCACCTAGAAGCAGGGGACCTTGACTCATGACTGGAGAGATGTCCTGCAGTGGAGAACCCCTCAGGAGTGGTGCTCGTTTCTGTGGGCACAGTGCTTCCTATTGCACAGTCCCAGGCAGGAGGCAAGTAAACTCATCACTTGGATCCATGTCTGCTCCCCAGGATGGGGAGGAAAGGCCTCCCAGACCTCCTTTTACATCATCCCATGAGAGGCCTTTGGAAGGAAGAGTTCATCCTGGGCATGGCATCAAAGGACTTCACTGAACTTCCTTAATCCTTTCAGGAATCAGATGAAGTCTAAATAAACTAAGAAATAAAAGGATCACAATTTTATTATTTTTGTTTGTATAGCCAAATAAAGAATTGTACACACACTGTCATTTATAGCAGACTTATTTCACACTGATAAAACATTTTAATGGAGGGTGCTATGGACTGAATGTTTGTGTGCCCCCAAAGTTATATGTGGAAGCCCTAATGGCATGATATTTGGAGGTGGAGCCTTTGGGAGGCAATGGCAGTGGGGGAGCCCCCATGATGGCATTAACATCCTTATAAGAAGAAGATAGCTACCCCTTTCCTCCGTCAGGTGAGGCTTCAACAAAGAGAAGGCCACCTACAAGCCTCAGCAGAACCTGATGGTGCTGCCACCCTGATCTCAGACTTCCCAGTCTCCAGAGGTATGAAAAATACGTATTTGTGTTTTAGGCTGCCTTGTGGTGATTTGTTACAGCAGCTGGAGCGGACTAAGAAAGAGGGTTAGATACAGGGTCCACTAACTTTCTGTTTTGAACTTTCTGACTTTCTGTTAAGGACAGTTGGTAAAAAACAACTGCTATCTGCTATCAGCATCAATTCATAAATACTCTAATGCTAAAAATTAGGAAAAATGTAATCTCAAAACAAGTCTTGTAGATTGAGTTATTTTTCTCATTTTGCTGGGACAGTAAACATTTCATCTCAGACTGGCATATGTGAACCACTAGTTTAAAAATGGGACCTTTACTGACTCAAATAAATAAAAATGTATAAGAGGGGTTTCAGACACAGTTGGATCTAGGTGCCCCCGTTAATGGTCTAGAATCTTTTTCCATTTCTGGATTTCATTGTCTCTGGTGGTGACATCAGTCTCACACAGGCTGTCCCCATGAGGGGACTAGATGACCAATGGCATTTCTACTTTGTATTCTACCAGTCTAGCAACAAACTATTGATTCTTAGGCCTGAATCTATAGCACAAATTGGGTCATGTGCCTGTCCCTAAAATGATCATATTGATTGTGATTGGCCAGTCTGGGATTATATTCCCCCTTCTGGAAGGCAGAAAGTAGGAATGGGAGATTGATGGTAGAGCAGAGTTGATTCCCACTTTTTCAAAAAAGAAAACACTCCTACTAGATAAAGGAGAATAGACAGTCATGGACAAAACCAACAAAATGACATTACACTTTTATTAAAATTCTACTGTGACTCTTAATTCAAGCAAACTCAACCATTCAACATTTATTTGGCCCACCTATGTTCCAGGCACTTAGCTAGGCAATAGGGCTACAAAGATAAATTCGCTTGGCCCTGAGAGGTAGACAACTTTTTACCACCGTATGTGAGGCAGTTGGGATCAGCCCTGTCCCAGGCCAAAGAATCATAACGCACATTATCCTTCAGTTCCCTACTTTGCTTGGCTAATGTAGACCTGACTTAGTACAGTAGGAAATTGACAACTCATTTCTGTGAAATATTATACATTAATTTCAAACAGATAAATATCATATGGGGATGGGGTGGGTGGACCATGAACTTGACTGCAGTTCAACAAGAGGCAGCAGTGCAGCCCAGCTGCCTCAGGAGGTAATGCATTCCCAGGCTGTGCTAGAGAATCATAGCATTGCATCCAAATAGCAGTCCCGCCAGGCCCCACAAGGAGTCGGCCTTCCTCTGGAGTGCGCTATAGAGCTCCTGACACATTTTCGGGAAGGGCATTGAAGGTCACAATGTATAAGTAAGAAAAGTCCTGAAGATAAACACCATATAGTCTTTTAGAACTCAGAAGCTTCCTTATAAGGTTCTTCCACTTCTAGGAAAAGAGCAAAACAAGAATTGGCTTTCCTCTTGTCGACTGGGGTCTATCCCTAAATGGAATCAAATGGCCTTCGTTGTCTTCTTCGCGGACTTGGCCTTGCCCTAGCACAAGTTCACTAGACAGATGCCCTCCTTCCAAGAGACCATGAGATCTTCCCTTCCCTTTCTTTCCTCCATCCAACCTGACTCCTCTCCTTTCTGTTCCAGTGCATTCTGACGCCATTTGATGAATAGTTAATAGTATTTCCAAGTGATGGCCCTTCCCTGACATCTTAGAATGCCAGGTGTTATGCTTTCTATTTCTACCCCGAAGTTGTTGAAACATCTCTTTAATAATGAAAACAAGAATATATTACTTTATCTGCCACCCTTCCTCTTTTGGAGGTGAACCCCTGGCTATTCCAGGATTAACAGCTCGCTGGCTTGTTTGTACCATGAGCAAGGCCAGCTCAGATTTATTTCAGCAGTTTGCTACTCTCAACATCTTGCCATTGCTAACAGCAGCTTGTGGCCGTGATGTGATATGTTCCAGAAGGAAACTAGGGGACTTGGCTTTGATTTGGGGCCAAGCCACGCCAAACGGTTAGTCAGTGATACAGTCCATAATAACAGTTTAAATGCAGTACGTACTGACAGATTGAATTTAGGTTCAGGTATGAGATCAAAGGGCGACCCATCTAAATAGTTTTGATCAATGAGATTAAACAATATGCACAGGAATCAAATCAACTATGTTTTAGCTCATTGAGGATTATGTGGAAGGGGGAATCCACCCCCCCCCCACCTTTTTCATTTTAATATTACACATGTGGATATTGTCACTATGGCTAACAGAGCAGTTTAAACACATTTATCTCTCTTGATATTTTTCACTTCAATCCCTTCAAATGAAGATACTTTATAAAGCATCCATGCATTGACTTAAAATAAAATCAAACTCCTTATCACGGTCCACCAGGCCCAGGATGGTCTTCACCTGTTTGTTTTCCAATTTCTTCTTACAATACTTGCTCTCATTCTAGCACCGGCTTCTTTTCTGCTTCTGAAACTTACCAAGTTGCTTTGCATTTCATGGTTTTGCATCTTTGGTTTCCCCTACCTGAAAGGCACTTCCTCAGCTGATTCTTTCTCATCACTGAGATCTCAAGTCAATGTTACATCCCCAGAGAATTCCCCGACCACCACACATTCAAAGAAGGCTCTCGCCCCTTACTTTGGCCCTTAGCAGATCAGATCCTCATCTAAACCACAGAACATAGAACATGTTTGGAATGATAACTTCTACTTTTTCAGTTCTCTCAAGGACTGTATATAACCTGTACCATTATCCTTGCGGAAGAGAGAAGTTGATTCATTCCAAACAATGGGTACCCCAGGGCAGTAGGGTTTAATTCTCTACCATGTAATCTATCATATCATCTGGTTTATTTTCTTCACAGTACTTCACCAAGCACTGTAATTGTCTAACTTATGATTTGTTTGTTTATTGATTATCTTTCCCCCACTAGAATGTGAGCTGCCTGGGGGCAGGGAGCTTGTGTCTTTGTCAGGCTGATACCCAAAACCCTGCAAAACACTGGCTGCATCACAAATGCACAGGAAAGCTTTGTTGATGAGTGAAAAAACATTGTTTTGCCTTTGATGATTTGCCTTAGGGCAGTGATTCTTAAACCTGCTCACTGAAGAACCCACCTCCAAAGATTCGGATTCGATAACCAGATCATTCTGAAATGGACTCTGTTAGGTAAAAGAACAAAAGTTCAGTTTAGGTTGGGTGTCTGTTAAGACATCCAAAGTTGTTTTGTTTTTAAAACAAAACGCTTGATTATTATTCATCTTGATTTCATATGGCATACTTTACTCTTTGCCTAAAACACATTAGAAAACTATATCCCCAGAACACAAACAAAATTGTGGTTAGCTGACTTCAAAAATAAAGGCAATAGACTTACAATGTTAATTACTTACTATTGAGAGGAGAAAAGTCTGTCACTGTTTTACAGGCAAATGAAGCATTTTCTAACAATTTTGTGAAAACCCAGAACCCTGATATTTTACTAGAAATTTTTCTGCCCACAATGTGCACACGCCTCAAAAAGTAAAGGAGGGCCCCTTCGTCATGTGAGGACACAGTGAGAAGACGGCTGTCTGAGCACCAGGAAGTGGGCCCTCAGCAGCCCCCGAATCTGCTGGGCCTTGACCTTGGACTTCCCAGCCTCCAGAACTCTCCTGCACAGACCCACAAACTCTGCTCCTCCACCGCACCCCGTTCCTTAGTCACTCAGGTCGTTTAAATGTATCATCAGTCCTGGTGGAAGACTAGAACTTGCTTTTTTAAAATATTGAGATATAAGAAAACTTGTTTCTCTTAAAATACCTGTGATTTAGAGCAGTTTGGTAAACTATATCTTTGTAAGCAGTATTGAAACGTTTATATTACTCTCCCTACCTGATCCCTCCAGAATGTGGAAACTCTTAATTAATGAGTATTATTATTTTCATAGCACATGGTTGTTTGCATAAATTCAATAAGAATCTGCACTTTTATAACAGGGCACAATTGGTAACTGGTTTTACTAACCAAGAGTTTGGAATGTCATGTTTGGGAGACATACATAAAATCAGAGATGACCAGAAAGCTTTAATTAAGGAATTAAGATCGACTTTGGGAGCAAATAAAAGTGCCTTGGAAAAACAGCCTAGTACTTTGCTTACATGTTTCACAGCAGTCCTTTCAGGTGAGAAACAAAGGTTGCTGTCCTGGGAGCTGGTAAAGAAAGAACTTTAAGATTTTGGGGGACCTTAGAACCTGAGGAATTCACCCAAACTTACAGGTACTAGAGGCAGAGGAATGGCAACTCTGTGACTTGGGTTCTTAGCCTTGAACGACTAAAGTTCAGCCTGGAGATTCTTTATGAAGTATTTCAGCAAAGCAGATTTTTAAAAAAGCCTTTATGATCAATTGCTATTTTTGTTGTACTTATGCAAATAATCAGGCCAAATTCACTGAAACAAGATTTACGTAATAAATTAGTCTTAATTTGGCTATCTTTGATAGAAATGAGGGTGATTTTAGAGAAACTGTGTTTCAATAGAAACTATAATACACAGTTGTGGATATTAAATTCTAGATCAGCTAATTGTCTTTAAAGTTTTATTTTTCACCTGTAAACCTGACTGGATGCTGGATTTTTCTAGTTTTCTTACATATTTGGCTATAATCCTCTGAACTAATGTTTCATTTTCCTCCCATCCTTTGTCTTAGAATTGTTGGAAACTAAAACTGTGTTTTTCCCCCTGAGTCTTGCCATTATAAACTGATGCTAGATGACCCGATATAAACTTCAGAAAAAATCTCCACGACAGCTCATGGCTAATCTCAGTGGCTGATGCAGTGTAAGCAACACAGAGAATTGCCCTGAACGCCTGATGACATCACCAGAGACGGTCAAACTGACGCCAGCAGAATCTATCAAACTGTCCTGCCGCCTTCATTCCTGCAGTGGAAGCTTTGCGCCTCCCACCTATAGAAATCCTATCGACTCACATCTACAGAAATCTTTTCTTCCAGACTCAGCAGCTGGTTTCTAATTTGCTCTGGTCGTTAAGCTTTGTTTTTCTTTTGCTTTCCTAGACACACTTCTTATTAAATACCTGATTGCTTATTTACACAATAGAAGCTCCACTTTGGGAACCCATCTACATCACTGCTTCCTGAAATGAGACTGAATAATTTAACTGAACTGACTTATTCTCAGGACTGGGTGATTCGATCAATAAATATAGGACAATCTACCAATTTAGCTTCTGGAAGTGAAACTTTTTCTTAAAAAGATTTTATTTATTTACTTTCAGAAAGAGGGGAAGGGAGGGAGAAGGAGGGAGAGAAACATCATCAATTGGTTGCCTCTCTCACGCCCCCAACCCGGGACTTGGCCTGCAACCCAGGCATGGGCCCTGACTGGAATCGGACCAGCGACCTTTTGATTCATAGGCTGGCCCTCAATCCACTGAGCCACACCAGCCAGACTAAACTTTTGTTTAAAGTTTCAAAGGCAGGACTGAAAAGACCAAAATTTTGCCACCCTGAAGCTACCTTTTGGGACATTGATTTTAACCTGTTTATTAAGAAACAAAAGACTCAGGAAGAGCCTTTGACCCTCCCTACTTTTTTGCCCAAGCGGTCCAGACAGAAAAACCTGCTTTAGGGAGGGAGATTTTGTTTAACCACCTTAACAACCTTTACCCTAGCATTAGTCAGGAGACTCAAAGCCAGCTAGCTAGATACTCCTTGTACCACCTTTGTTTTTGAGTAGCTTGGTGAGAATATTTCTGCCAGCCTTGGCAGGGTGCCTCAGGTGGTTGGAGAGTCGGCCCATAAACCAAAAGATTGCAGTTTCCATCCCTGGTTGGGGCACATACTAGAGGCAGCTGATTGATGTTTCTCTCTCACATCAATGTTTCTTTCTCTCTCTCCCCCTTCCTCTCTATCAAAAATCAATGAACATATCCTTGAATGAGGATTAAAAAAAAGAATATTCCTACCATATATATTCCACTCTTCATCAACCAACTGTAGATCACCCATTCTCACTTCTGAAATCTAATGCCTCGTCCGTCCCCTTTGTCCTTTGTCCAAAATTGTCTATACCCAAAGTCGCCTCAGTGTCTTTGGAATTTTCATGCTTATGTGAATTCCCCATGTGCATGTAGTAAAAATTTGATTTTATTCTTTTTGTTTTTTTAAAGCAAAGGAGGAAAACTATCATGGTTCCTCAAAAGACGAAACACAGACTCACCATGGGATCTGGCCATGCCATTTCTGGATGTACACACAGCTGAAAGCAGAGATCAAACCTATCTGTACACCCATGTTCATAGCAGCGTTTTTCATAATAGCCAAAAGGTGGAAACAGGTGTTGTGTGGGAAACATCCGTTAACCGGTGGATGCATAAATAAAATGTGGTATAAACATATAATGGAATAGTATTCCAACTTAAAAAGAAAGGACATTCTGACACATGCTACAATGTGGATGACCCTTGAAGCCATTGTGCCAAGCGAAATAAGCCAATCACAACAAGACAAATACTGTACGATTCCACTCATATATGAAGTGCCTGACAGTAGGTAGAATGGTGGTTGCCAGGAGTAGTAGGAGAGAGAAATGAAGAGCTCGTGTTTAACGAATACTGTTTCGGTTTGGGAAGATGAAAACGTTCCGGAGCTGGATGGTTGTACAACAGTGCGAAAGCACTTAATGCCATAGAACTGTACCCTAACAATGGTTAAAATGATCAATTTTATGGTAAGTATGTTTAATCACTCTTTTTTTAAGGAAAGGAGAAACGATATCCCTGTGAAATTTGAAAATTGAAATAGAGGTTTATCCCTGTTATGCATACACAATGGTAGACTTCGGTAGAATTCGGAAGAATCTCCTATGTAGATCTCAGACGCTTAAGGCACAGAAATGCAAGGAAGCGTGACTCTGTGGCCATCAATACACGGGGGAATTCACCAATGAGTTCACAGCGTTCTCTCATCCCTGTCCAGTTCTTGCATTCTGTTTACTCTTTGCTTGTAAATTCTCAACGATGTCCTGACTTTCCTCAGGGAAAAAACGGGACAGACGGACGCGAAGGCCAAGGGCTGCGTGCGGCGATGGTGGGAAAGGCAGTCAGTCGCCCGGCGCAGCGTGGAGGACAGCACCGCCGGCAGGAACTGAACTGGCCTTCCCCGAACGGAATTTTGGCTGTTTTCTAGGTCGGAGGGCGGTGCGGGGCGAGCGCGCTCCAAGGGAGGAGAGGAGCTCGCTATTAGCAGCAGCTGCACGCAGGACCGCCGCCCCGCGGGCGGAGGGCGCGCGGACCGCCCCAGCGGCGTCTGGGCGGCGCAGCCGCGGTGCCTCAGTTTCCCCGAGTTAAGGTCCTTGGAGCACCGCCCCCTCTGACGTCGCGGGGTGGGCGGGGCCTGGAGGTGGGCGCTCGGACTAAGTGTGGCGCCTGAGGCCGCGCGGGGCGGAAGCCTGGGCGGGGGGCGGGAGGCGGGGCGGCCGCGCTGAGTCACATTGGATTGACCCGCCCGCCGCTTCCACCGGGGGTGGTGACAGCGGCCCGGGACGGGCGGCCGCAACTGTCCACCGCGCCGCCGCGCCGAGGGATCGATCGCCAGGCGGCGGAGAGCAGGTCTGGGGCCGGGCAGGGCTGGGAGGGAAGCCCGGATTGTTGTCGGGGGGCTGCGGGCTTAGGGGACCCGCGCCCTGAGGGACGCGCCGCGCGGCGGGGCCTGCGCCGCCCCTTCCCCGCGGTGGCCGCGGCGGCGGCCGAGAGCGCCTACAGGGCGGTGGGGCGCCGGGCCCGCCTCGATCCTCAGGTCCACGGCCAGGTGGGGTCCTGCGAGGTCCCGGGGAGTTGGAGGGACTGGGTGGCTCGCAGTCAGAGGGATGCGGACGTGGGCTTTTTAAATGGTGTCAAGCAAGCCCAGGGCTCTTCTCACTGCACCGCCCTGCCACTCCGGCAAGGAGGCGGAATTTGAGACCTGGGAAAGAATTCAGCCTTAGCCCAGCCTCCTTACTTTACAGATGGAGACGTTCTTCTGGCGGGCTCAGGGTCACATCCAGTCGGTACACGAGTTACCGAGTCTGTGTCAGGGAGGCTGGGAGGGATGATTTCCAAAGCCAGAGTAAGACCTGTTTGGCTAGAGATGCTAGTTTGATTATGGTTGAGTTTTGCAGTTACCCGAAGACGCCTACCTGCATTCCTGCCACAGGTACTGATGTCCACGAGGCATCAGTTTCTCAAAGCTCATAACCCTGAAAAGGGTGACGATGGTGTCAGCTGAAGGAAGAAGTATGGGGGTTGGAAACAAGCCAGGTCTGCTGCAGATTACACGCTGTGGAGATGCTTGGGGTATAGAGTTAACTTTTAAATGCAAGAGAAGCCTACCTCACTTTAAAAGCAATCTCATGATCCTTAATTGTCTGTCTCATTTGCACAGTAATGAAAGACACAAAGTTAGTCTGTAATATTGGTAATTTGCCTTTAGGTCTGTTGTATGGTAATAAGAACGCTATGTATTCAAACTTTCTTTTCATAATTAGTGATGCTGTGTTATGTGGCAAGCCAGTGGTAGCTCTAACATTTAGGGTCTGAGTGTAGTTTGGCTCCAGCTGTCTGCGTGGCTGAGTTACAGGGGCAGAGTAGGACCGATGAACCCATAGCTGTATTTTGCAAGACTGAGTACCTGTCAGCACACAGGCGTGGCTTCTCAGAGTTAGTGCTGCATTTATTACTCTCAGCATGAATAGACTCCAGATGGTGAGCAAGTCAGTTTATCCCCTAGTACCCATTTTTCTCTAAATTATTGAGTTAAAGGATCTCCAAGGCCTCCTTCTGTCTCCAATGTTCCCTGGTTTTACGTGTTAATTTGAAACATCCGTCACTCATTGTGACAGCAAAAAGTTTTAAGCAAACAGGTTTAAAAAAAGTCTGCATGATGCATAGAATCTTGAAATTTCATTAGTATTCTCAACCCTCCCAGTTACTTTATCGGCGTGGGGCTAACTTAAGTGAAAAGTGATTTTTAAGTTTACAGGTCTTCAGTGTTAAATTCACTTAAATTCAGAGGCTGGAATGGAGTGCTTTGTGTAGGGTGGAGAATAGCTAAAAGCAGACTTGGGAATAGGGCCTGTGCAGTGCACAGGTATCTTCTGCAAAAAGACCAGAACGTTCTGCCTCCGAAAATGTGATAAGATGTCTTTTCAACAGTGTTCATATTGTGTGTGTTTTCAGCTGAGATATAATAATAACCTTTAGAGACAAACTGTCCAAATATGCACATGTTATTTATTTTGTCTTGCAGCCCCAAAGCAGAGCCTTCCCAGCCTCGTGTTTCTTCTTTCCTGGCTCCTTTCTGCACAGTGCCCCCTTACCTGCAGAGACCCTTGTCACATTCCTTTCTCCCACATGACAATATTCATAGCCTCCTTTAAGCACTGATTGAACTTACCTCACTTTCTATCCACTAAAAGAATGGAAGTCATAATTCTTGAGTCACCATTTAAGATCTCCTGAAAACTAAGGATGGTTACTCACTTTTTGAACATAGTGCGAGAGTCCGTGAGGCTCTGGTTCTGAAGGTCAAGCAGACAGTGTTCAGGTTTTTATCTTCCCTGTGCTTAGTGGCTACAATCTAAAAAAGCCTCCAGGGCCAATAAAAGTCACTTATCTTTGCTTCAGAGGGAAATCTTTTCTGCAGGATGCATAGTGAATGCTTCAAATTCATTATTACTCTCAACCCAGTCACTTTATCAGTATTGGGCTGAAATAAGCTAAAAGTAATTTTTCAAATTACAGATACTTTAGTGTTAAACTTGTATGGAGACATTTTTTTTAAATGATAAAAAAAATTAAAATTGAATGCAAATGGAGGCTTTCATAACTATTGCCAAGTATAAGGCTTGAATAATTTTTTAGGTTTATTATTTTGTCGTTTCTTGAAGTCAGTTAATGTATAACCTACAACATAGGATTATTATAAGATTATCTGCTCTGAACTTTTCAAGTGCGCTTGGTCTTCAGCTAACGCTGAATACTTACAAAAAGCTTCATATCACTTAATATTAAATAGTTTCTTTATAATACCTAGCTCAGGAAAACATCTGAAGAGACGAGTTTTGAAAATTGGATAACTTAGTCTTATTGGTCAGGAGTTAATTATGAGATATCAGTCTCTCACCTGGAAAGGCAAAAAGGTCTAAAGTTGCAGCCATAAAATCAGGTTGTAGAACAGCTCTGTAACGACAGAGACATTGAACAAACCAAGATGTTAACTTTTGGTTGGGTGCTTTATCCTCAATGCTACAAGTCAGCCATAGGAGGTAAAATAGACTTAGAGTAGTGAAAGTGTATTATTTCATTTTTAGGTTTGAAGGGTTTTCTAACAGGAAGGATGTGACCACCAAGAACCAAGGCAGCAGAGGGGAGCAAATAGGGCATTGTGCTCGGAGTCTGAAGTTTGAAGTCTTGCGTTTTGCTCCTGACTTGTTCATTCATTCACCAAATATTCACTGAGCACCTCTGTGTGCCAGGCACTATTCTACCATCCGGTTGTGAATGAAACAGACAAAGCCCCGCCCTCCTGCAATAGACATTCTAGCGGAGTGGAGGCAGACTGGTAATAACTGCGAATAGGTACAAAGTCACATAATCCTAGGTTCTATGGAGAACTTTAAAGAGGTGTAAGTGGGAAAGGGTGTATGTGTGTGTGTGTGTATGGAGTGGGGTTACTTTTCTTACAAAGAGGTCAGAGAGACCTCTACAAAGATCACTCTTGACCTACAACATGAAGGTAATGAGGAAGCAAGTAGGGGGCAGAAGGATGAGCAAGTTCCACGCCTGGCTGCAGGAGCATGTTCGGCATGTGTGAGGGATGGCGAGGTAGTGGTGGCCAGGCAGTGCCAATGTGGGCGAGGGGTAAGTGGCAGCAGATGAGAGGCGGGGGAGTGGGAAGGGACACGTCATTGTAGGCCATTGTGAGGACTTTGGCCTTTACTCTGAGTGAGGGGGAAGCAAGCCCTTCCAGGGTTTTGAACAGAGGAGGTCCTGAAGACTTAGGTTTGAACAGGATCACTGCAGCTGCTGGGCAAGAATAGACAGAAGCGGGTCAAGGGACCTCCCTTTTATACTAGCTGTGTGACCCTGACCCATAGTCCAGAATTTTATGATTCTAAGTAGTCTGGAATATTTCCCTGGGGAGGCTGAGGATTGCATGTGAAGAAGTTCTGAAAGCAAAGAGCTTCAGAGGGCCTGAAAACGTGACGCTGACACACCTCTAGCTGAGTCACTCCAAACCGAGAGGTAACCTGGTCTTTTCAGTCAGTTTATCAGGTCAGGAGAACAAAAACACTGTTTCGGGAATATTCTCTGCTGATCCCTTTAGTACACTGCTTATCCCTGAATTTTCCCTTCCTGCCTGAAAAAGGATGGAAAGCTGTTACTCATCAACTGAGCTGGCAACCAAAGTAGTTTTGTTGTTAGGACGGTTGGAAACTTTGGGGAAGGAAATCTAATTTTGTATTTATCATAGGTCACTTGAATTATCCTTTCTTAACATGCAAGGAGTCCAAAAGATCTCTTTTGTTTTTAGTTCCTTTATCCCCTTCCCATTCACCTTATGCTTCATAGGTACTCCTTTTAATGTATTTACTGTATTTCTCTGTCTGTATAGAATCTTGCAAAGTGGGGGTGTTTGTTTTCTATGTGTGTACTTATTTTAATTTATAATGTTATATTTCATTTTGCTTTTTACCTAAGTACTGTTTTTAAAATTCATCCCTGTTTTTACATGTACATCTAATTCTTTGTTTCTGAATGCTGCATTATACTCCATGCTGTGTGTACACAATCATTTCTTATACGTTCTCCTTGTGATAGACACTCGGGTCGTGCCTTCTCCCTCACGCTGTAAATGTTCTGCAGGGAGCATCCTTATAAAGCTGTATACCCTATAAAGCTGTATCCTTATAAAGCGTATACCCTATCTGCGGGATATGTACATAGAAGGGAATTGCTGGATTATAGACTTGCATATACAGAATTGGAGGAAATAGTGCCAGATTCCTCTCCACAATGGCTGCACCAGCCTCTCTCCCACCAGAAGTGCTCGAGGTTCCTGGTCCTTCTTTATGTCTCACCACCCCTAAGCTTTAACCAGTTCTTTACCTTTTCTAATCTCATAGATGCAAGGTGATATCTTGTTCTTTTAATTTATATTTCTTTGATTACTAAGGATTTTAAACATCTCTTATACATACAGCTTCTTATTTGTATCTTTGCCCGTTTTCTATTGGAGTTGCTACCTGTCTTGTTGCTGCTGACTTGTAGAAGTAACTCTGTAGTATATAGGTAGTCACTCCTTGTCCCATTTGGACTTTGCGGCTACCTTCTCATTGATCATCTGTTAATTTTGTGTTTGTTGTTCTTCCATCAAGAACAATTCTTAATGTTAATGTAATCAAATGAGTGAATTTGTTGACTGTTTTATGCTTATTCACCTTTGAGAGTCCCTCCCAACCCCTAGGTTACGGCTATATCTTTAGCCTATCTCGAGCCCACATTGCATGTGGCATGAGATGGTGGTGCAGCTCTATTATTCTGCATTTAATGAACCATTTTTTTCCCAGTAACATCCCCAAAGGCATCCATGCTTCCTTCCAATGAACTGTGGTTCCCGCTTTCTCATACATGGTTTCCATGTATACACTGGTCTGTCTCTAGGGCTCTGTTCTGTTTCATTAATCTGTCAGTTCTTGCTTTTTTTAAATTGCTCTGTTTATTACAGTGATTTTGTAATATGTCCTCATGACTGGCATAGCAAATGCCCTATCCCTGGTCTTCATTTTTAAGTTTACTTAGCTCTCCTGGAATACATGTTTTTTTTTCATATAATGATTTTTCCATATGAAATTTGGAATAAGTTTATCAAGTTCCTTCAAAATTACATTTTTGAAGAATTTTTATTGGGATTATATTGAATTTATAAATTGACTGGGCGAGACTTGACATCTTTTTGATATTAACTCATTTCCTCCAAAAGCATGTAATGTGTCTCTCCATTTATTTCAGTTCAATTTTTTAAAATAACTTTTATTTGGAAAAGATTTAAAACTAACAGAAGAGTTCTAAGATTAGTACAAAGAGCTTCTGTATACTCCTCACTTAGTTTTACCAATGTTAGCATTTTGCCATATTTGCTTTTTTATCACTCCCTCTCTACGTTTCTACACATATTTTTCTCTTGACCCATTTGAGTTCATTGCAGGCATCGTGCTCCTTTATCCCTAAATACTTCTTCAGCTCATTATAAAGTTTTTTATTAGAACTTTAAAATTTTCTCCATAAAGGTCTAGGAGGGTATTCTTAAATTAATTTCCAAATACTTTGTAGTTTTGTTGCTGTTTTGACTGACGTCTCAAAGGCTGCATGCCAAAATCCCAAGTCTGTGCCAAGGTTAAATTTCAAGCAAGAGAAGATTAATAAGTCTTCAGTATTTCTGAACCCTACATGTATAAATTTATGGTGAACATCTCATGATTCCAATATACGTTTATTTCACCATTAGATTAACTTTTTCCTGCTGCTGTTAAGAGGTAGAATTTAAATAGCCGGTCTGAAGGATGAGAGAGGGCCATATTCAGCATCATAACTGTACTTGTGATCATGGTTATAAATATAAGACATGCAAGATTATATTTTCTCACCTTGTGGATCAGTCTCTAATCTGGGTGTGAATCTAACCTAAGTATATCTCACGAAATACTGACCAGTTCAGCAGGTAGTTCTTCAGCGATCATGACCGTTAGGGTGCTGGGCAGTTCATTCTCATGGCCATCTCTTTGACCATCTCTCAGGCATCTCTATATGATTGGATTGCTTTTCCCTAATTGTAAAAATTATACCTTTTTCATTGTAGAAAAATTTCAAAATACAGAGAAGCAAATCTTTTATCTTGCCTTTTAGCACCAACCCCTTTTAAAATGTTGTTTTTTCCCTCCCTCCCTCTCCCTCTGTCTCTCTTTCCCCCTCTGCCTGGTGTTTTTTATGGGGGGGGCATGTTTGTGCAGGAGGGGAGTGCACTTAAAATTGGGCTGCATAATTTGTGTCTCCCCTCCTTTCTCAGGGGTAAGCCCCCTGAAAAACTCTTATTTGTCTTGCTTTGAGTGATCCTCTGGGGGAAAAAAAAAAAAAAAACAGTGAGAAAAAAGCGATTAATTTATAGGAGTTGGTTAATAGCTTGCTAATTACTTGGCAGTTCCCAGCAGGCTATGCCTGAGGGAGCCACTGTACATGACAGCCTGGCCTCATTGTCACAACATGGAGCAGTCGGACACAAATGCCAACAACACAAATGCCAACAAACCACGGACTGGCTTAGGGGAGGAGGAGGGGAGGTCCATTTGGTGTTACTTTGCTTCAGTTCAGTTAGTACCTTCCTTTTTAGACCACATTTGCTCTTATCGTTCAGAAAATAAAGAGTATGGAGAAAATAGTTAATTTATTTTCTTTTTGACTCCAAAATAAACCCAACACAATTGTCTTGTGAGCCTGATCACCTTTTGCTAGTGTGGTGAGTGGCGAGGAAGAGTAGTGACGGAGGGCAATGGCAGAATGCAAAAGTTAACATTTCCATCAGTTGGTAGATTCGGTATCCAACCGCCCTCCCCTCCTCACTCCCCACCCCTTTACCGTGTTCTGTTTTGTTCATTTTGCAGGAACACCTGTCACTTTCTAAAATGCAGTTGTCTGCCTTCTCTCAAGGAGGAAGTTCTTCAAGGGCAGGCATCTTTGTTTTGTTCTCTGATAGACCCTAAGCACTGTGAGCTGTGCCTGGGCACTTAGTGTGCCCTCCACAAATGGATCCATCAAACAAATCAATCCTCAAAGAGGCAGCACTATGATACAGAGAAGGGAAATCTAAGGGAGGGGTGAGGAAAGGGTTCTCCTAGCTCCTTGAAATATGTGGGTTCAATAAGCTAGCAGAAGCCTCATTTCTGCATTGACATTGTAAGCGTAACTGTCAATCCAGCCACAGGGCTAATTTCTCTACATCTGTTTCAGCTCGTGTGGAATCTATGGTTTCTGAAAGCGGTGCGCGAGCCTCTGCTGCTGACGGGCACGTGGTGGGAGTCGGGCTGGGGAGTAATCAGTGCTGACGTTCGGGCTGTGGGTTCTGGGCCCAGCACACGCGGCGTTGTTTTTAGGAGGTGATTCTCTCAGGATAAACGATGTGCCCCATCAGCAGAAAAAGTTGCAGTGGACGTGCCGAGTTGTGCTGACCTCCCCGGCCTCACGCCCGTGTCCTCCCCCTTTCTAGTTTGTTCTTTCCCCCCAGTCCCAGCAATGTGGAAACATTTTGGCTTTTCTGTCATTTCTGGATCTGGTTCAGGATCTCCTGATGAACAGTCACGCCATGTGTACCCAGTCACGTTATTAGAAAGCAAGGCCTCACATCATATTAATAGTGCTGTATAAGGTGCTGAGCAAATGCGGTTGCCACAAATGCACCATAATGCTATCCTGGGTAGACCGTTGTGGGACTGCTGTCATTTCTTACTCTATGGCCGGACACTTGTTCCCTACCTTCTACTTCCCCTAGCACATCTTAAATGCTGTTGCCTGGGCCTCAGGTCTGATCCCAGTCTCCCACACGTGCTGATTTACTTCCCTGTCCCCACCTCTTACTCTGCTCAAACGGATCTCTTTTTCTTTCCTACAACAATAATCATAGCAATAAGTATTTATGAATTAAAATTATGTGTATTTCTTTCCATTTTACTGGGTTTCATTAAAAAATGAATAAAGAATAATATAAATATCCATGTATTCGACCCAGAATTTAAGATCTGTAAAGCTGAGTTGGTTTTTACATTCCACTCCCTTTGCCCTTTTATATAGACCCTCTGGTTCTAATGACTTAAAAAAAAGATTCCCTGTTTTTCACATATGACAACAATTCCGTGATTGTCACCCAAGAAAAGAAGCAGTAATTCCTTAATATAGTCAAGAAACTAGTTGATGTCCAAAATTGTCCTATTTGTTGCAATGTTTAAAAGAGATTTGTTTGAATTGGGATCCAAGAAACAGACACACATTGCCTTTAGCTAATGTGTTTGTTTCTTAAGTGGCTTTTAATTGATAATTTTCCTTTTCTTCCTTTTTAATTTTAATGTTTCAATTACAGTTTACCAGTTGAAGAAACTGGCCTTTTGTTTCCCACATTCTGGAATTTTTTAAATGGCTTTGGGCAAAACTTTATTGACCTTTGGTGAGTTAACTCACCCTTACATCTGTCAATCACTGCAGGAGGTTCCAAGTCATTCAGCTTCTATAAATAGAAAGGATGGACTGACCCCCACAGAGCTTGGCCTGGCTTGGAGGTCTTTTCTGAGTTTTCCAAAATGTTCCGGGTGTCAGGGAATGACATTATCAACAGCAGACCATCTGTATTTCAAAACAGTTTGCCTCCGAAGGAATTTTATAACTTCTCTCTGGCAAGGCATTTTCATGTTCCTGTGCATTAGGGGAAGGAGTTGAGAAGCCAGCGAGTAGTCTGGTTTCCTTCTTTTAGACCGCGTTTGTTGCGTTTGTTGCTTTAAGGATTGCTGGGCTCAGTGCCAGCACCTCCTTGGGATATTATTGTCTTACAGTTTAGATCTGCTTATCAGGAAACAGAATCCCTAGAGGGTCAGGTAAGAGGGGAATGAGTTTACATTAAAACTAGACTTTTTTTAGTGGCTGGTGGGGTCCTGTGTTCTTGAGCAGCTAGCAGACCATGGAGCATAATACTAATCCGTATATTTTTCAAATTTGTAGTTTTGATTTCCTCTTCTTTTTGCTGCCACTATGTAGATGTTGTTCAGTCATTATACTATCTGGACCACTATAGACATGGGGAAAAAAAACAATTATTTTTTTATTTTTTAGTCTTGCTGCCTTCTCCTGCTAGTCAACTGTGATGGTTCTGCAGGGTAGTGAGTCAACATTAAAGTCGAAAGAATAAAAATTGTTGGAGTGTGAACCTGTGTTTGCATTTACTTATATGAAGGTTGTAAGAATAAAGTATCAGTATTTTCATCTAGTTCTAAAGCCAGATGGTTAATAAGCCAAGGCTAAAAATCTAATGCCGAATGAGAAAGACATTTAGTAAACTTATTACGACCCTACTTCTACTTTTGTTATGAGGCTAATTGGTTATTTTAAGTAAGACCTTTGCTTTAATTAAAGGCACTGATAATAGTAAATTAATGAAAATCACGTTAAGTTTTACCAGTATGTCCATTCTTATATTCTATAAGCGGGAGTCAGGATTGGTCAATATTCTCTTCTGGTGACTCCGAATGCTCACAAGTTAAAATATAATTATGGTTCGCAATAAAAGTATTAACCAGGGGTGATTTGCTGGCTTATTGATTATTCTTCTTGCAGTGATGGTTAACAATAAAAATAGGCACTTCATATTCACACCCAGTCACATGTAGCAGCAACACATAACAGGAGCTAAAGCGTATGAAGAGCAGTTGGCACATGTAGTCATGCTGTGTTGTAAGCTGTGCCTTGCAGAGCACTGCCGGTGTTTTTGGTGATGCTGGAGCTTGGGGTATATGGTAGGTGGAGAGTGTTCAGGAATGAGGTAGAGAGGCCAGGTCATGGTGAGCTTTGTATGATCTGCGAAGGAGTTTTAGTTGTACTTTCCTACAAGTAATGGATGGGAAGCCCCATGGAACTTCAAGCAGTAGAGAACTATGAGATTTTGTATTTCAAAAGAGAATCCTAGTTGCTGTGTGGAACAGAAGGAGATGAGACCGATAGGTAAACACTTAGGAAGTTATCACAGTGGTCCCAAAGAAAAGATAGCGGACGTCTCTGGCCGAACACCGGCAGTCTCCAATTTGTAAATTTCAAGCCCCCAAAAACAATTTTTAAAAGGTCAATGCATTTGAAGGATTTAACAGTAGTGCCGATGGTTTTCCTAGAAGTGCAGGACAACTTTTTAAGAAGAGTAAATCAATAAATTTCATATCCCTCTGCCATCCCCGGAAGGCCTTTGGCAAAGGTTTCCTTGGACCCATGTGCGGGGACCTCAATTGTAAGCTGCGGCCAAATCCCTGCGAGTCTGTTGTGAATACACAGCTCATTCAGAGCTCAGAGCCGAGGGGGATGTCAATTGCTTGGTCCTTGTGTCCAGTAACCACAGAATCATTCCTGCCCCTTCCTCTCCAGAAGACAATAGCAGTTTTGAGCAGTGAGCCGCCCAGCAGTTGCTGCCTCCTCTGTGTTATTTGTGCTCCAGTCAGTCTGGGTGACGGAGACAGCCCTCCCCTCCCCCTCCTCTATTATCATCAGACCTTTCTCACAGCCAACATTTACTGAGCGTTTGCTCTTTGCCAGGAACTGTATTAACTGCTTCATTGACATTATCAAATTGAACCCTCATAACTGTCTATGAAGTAAATCACTATCATTATCTTCAGTTTATAGATGAGGAAACTAAAGTCCAGGAGGGTTTAAGTAACCTGCCCAAGGTCACAGAGCTTGAGAAAAGGCAGAGCCAGCAACTGCTCCTAATTCTCTCTGACTCTAGAGACTGAGCTCTTAACTGTCATATAGTTATTACTTAATACATTTTAATAGCACATGTGATTTCTCTTCTTTAAATTTACCCTTTTGCGAAGCCCTGCCCCGTGAAAGTCCATGCAATCCCGCACTGTATTACCGGCCCCCATTCCCGGCTCATAGCCGTGTAAAACACCAGTGTGGAACGCTTCTAAAACGTCAAGTGCAGGAAACCTTCGCGTGGGGAAGGGTAGAATAGGGAAGCGCTTGAGATTTCTAGCTTTTTTTCAAGGCAGAATATTCATGTATGCTTTTACTGTTTTGCTTGAAGTCTAGCAATATCTGAAATAGAGAAACTCATTTTTAAAAATTGATACAACTCACATGGTATTACATTTTAAAGAGTATGATCGAGTGAGGCTTTTTTTCTTTTTTAGTTTACTCACAAAGTTGTGCAACCATCACCACTTCTAGCTGAATCTAGAACATTTGCATCACCCTCGAAGGAAACCCAAGCTCATTAATAGTCATTCCCCATTTCTCCCTGCTGAGACACTCATTTCCAAACCTCTTATATACCAAGACACAACCCAGAGCTCTGAAAATATTTTGAGATTATCTATCCACAGTCCCTCTCTCTTTAGTGCAGATAATAACAACAATAACAGCATCTGTGTCTACAGTTTGCCACGTGCAAGGTACTATTCTAAGTACTTTACACATATTTACTCATTGAAATTTCACTATGACCCTATGGGGCAGGTTCTGTTATTAAGCCTATTTTACAGATGGGGAAATGACGGCACAGATAAGTAAGTTGCCTCAAATCACTTACCTTTAAAAAAGGATGGAGTTAGCGCATATGCATATATCTGAGCAGTCTGGCTTGGTAGTGTGTGCTCTCCATTATCACATATATTTTAAGCTGATCATATTCATATTTCAAAGTGGTATGAAGACCTTGAAAACATTATTCCAAGTGAAAGTAGCCAGTCACAAAAGACAACGTAGTGTATGATTTCATTTATATGAAATGTCCAGAAAAGGCGAATCTATAGAGACAGAAAGTAGATTAGTGGTTGCCTAGGCCTGGAGGTGGGTGGGGGACTATTAGAGGAAATGAGAAGTGACTGCTAATGGAGATGGAGTTTCTTTTTAATTGTGTGATTGTTGTCCAAGTACAGTTGTCTGCATTTATCCCCCGACCCCAGCCATTCCCACGTCCCTCCCCTGATTCTACCACTCCTTGGTTTTGTCCAGGAGTCCTTTATAGTTGTTCCTGAAAACCCTTCCCCCCTTCCCCCCATTATCCCCTCCCACCTTTCAAGGTGATGAAAATATTCTAAAGTTGATAATGCTGAAGGTTGTGAATATACTAAAACCCTGTAAGTTATACACTTTAAATGAATTGTGTAGTATGTGCATTATAATTTAAGAAACCTGTTTTTAAAATATAATATGAAGAGTAACAATCAGACTGATTTTTAAGACTATCTTTATCTTTATCTGAAAAAATTGTATGTGTATACATACATATAAACACACTTCCCTTTTTCCTTTTTATTTAGGGTGCTCAGTCACTGCAACCAGTTCTAATTCTAACCATTATACTTTCAAACTTAAACATTTCAGTTGCTTCCAAAGTGCCTAAAAATCAAAGCCCAACATTTCTAACCTGGAGGTGAGGCCTGTGAGACCCCGTACAGCCCTGTCAGAAAAAGTAGCATGATCATTGGGAAAGTGAATATATATTTTGATATATATTCAGTGTTAAAGTAGTTCAGTGTTAAATCATTCATTCTGCAAATATTTATGGAGGGCTTCCTATGTACCAGGCTGTTCTTTAGGTGCCAGATATACATCAGTGAATAAAATAGGCAAAAGAATCCCTGCCCTGTAGGGCATACAGGCGATAAGGACTACTCTTGTAGGTTTCATAGAAGATGTATCATTTGAATTAGATTTAAAGGTAATAGAAGTTTATCCAGATGAATTATGTGTGTTTGACGGACGAGTCAGGTGCTCAGCTGCTCCAGTCAAAACATCCAATACCTGTATTGTTCTTTTTATTTTTTATGTTTTTTGGCTGCACAACAAATAACTACGAAATCTCAGTAGCTTACTACCACCACCATTTACTTTCATTTTTATAGGTATGAAAGCCTGCTGGCTGCAGTTCAGTTGATCTAGTCTGGGCCAGGCAGAACTTTACAGGCTCCCATTCAAGTTCAAGTCTGTTTCCCCTTGTCTTCATTCTTCAGGCTGAAGGGCCAGTGACTTCCCATGGCATGCTCCTCTTATGGTGGGTTATAGGAGCACAAGGGGACAGACTAAACCATAAAATGTGGTTTAAAGTTCCTGCTCATGTCATCTCCACTGACACTTTCTCACGTCACATGGCCGAGTCCATCAAAAGTGTTTCAGGGAGGTTCACTCTGCCCACAGTGGGAGGCACTACATGACTATACAGTGAAGGGTGTGGACACATAATTCTCTCACAAGAAGGTGAAGATTCTGAATAGCAATTTGATGTACAGAGTATATATTATAAGCACAAGAAATAGCTAACCCCGGCATGAACACAGGTGTGAACGGACACAGGTATAGGGATGACGAAAAATTGTCAGCGTGTGTCAAGGATGTTAGAGGACTGGGGGGCAAATTGTGAATTATGGTGATTCACTGATTCTTGTCTTATTGTAATTCAGTGTTGCTGGCATGAATTTTAATTCATAACACTGTGTAAAAACATAAATATGTCTTGGTTTGTCCAAATCATGTTTTACCTATTCAAAGCTCTCCTCCATCTGGCTGTTGGAAAGTTTAATTTTAGACACCATAGGAACCCCTCTTCCTTCCCTGCACACAGTGGTATCAGGGAGATTCCTAGATTTATAGGGTTCTAGAAAACTGGAGAAGGAGCTGTGTCTTTAGGCCACAGGGGCTGCTTCCAAACATTATGGAAAGACCTCTAATTCACATATTCAAAAGTTTTAATCTATGTACGTAAGAGCTTTTATATGAAACATTTACAAATAAAAAATGCTATGAAATGCTCTGTCTCTGATGGAGTAGCTGGTATCAGACTTACACTCTCACTGTAAATTAAACAACTATGAAACTGGGAAAATCTGAGGCAACTTTCTTTAGGCATTGAACAACAGGCAGCACCGTGGTGCAACCTGGAGAGAAAGGGAGCCCCCAATGAGCCCTCCCGGCATCCTGTCTCTGCCAGGAGGCGCTTTTCCAACCAGAGCCCAGGCATGTGGAGCAAGCCAAAGCAACAGCCTCACTGAGCTGAGGAGGCAGATGTCAGAGTCTGGGGCTACTGAGATGGCTGAGACTTGTAGGACAGCGTAAAGGAGCAGCAAATGGACATAAGGGCAGGGATTTGCTTAGGGATTTGCCTCAGGTCCTTGGCCAATGGCCAGGCCAGGCACGCATAGGGCAGACTGTGAGGTCTGACACAGAGTGGCTGCTGCGGAGCTGAGAGCTGAGCAGAGACATCTGAGGGTGCACGGTGCTCCAAAACGTTGGCGTTCCAGGCCAGCCAGAGTGAGAGGCCTTGACGGGCTCATAAGGCATTCATTTGAGACTCCAGATAGGACAACTTTAGGAATAGTAATAACATCCTGGAGTAAAGGCCACACCTTAAGATACAACTGAAATAGACCCACCCTATGTGGCATAGAACCGAGCCTAACAGGATCAAGAGGATCGTCCAGTAATTTAATGGCTTGTCAAACCAAAAATGCAACACTCATTAAAGGAACCAGCATAATCCAGACCATCTACAACATATTATCCACATGTTTAGCATACAATAAAAATTACTAGAATACAAAGAACTGAAAATATGTCAAATAAGCTAACATGTGGCCCAGACTACAGTAGAAAAGATACAGCACATGATGTGATGGCCCAGGAGATGGATTTAGCACACAAGGAATTTAAAACAACTGATGAAATATATTTAGATATTTAAAAGAAGAGATGAACATAATGAATGAGTAGATGGGAACATCAGTGGAGAAATGGAACTATTGTAATCAAAAGAGCCAAATGGAAATTCTAGGACTCAAAAGTACAATAGCTGACATAAAAATTAAGTGGAGGACCTTAACAGAGCAGGAGGGACACTGCGGAAGAAAGGGGCCAATGAACTAGAAGACAGGTAAAAAGAAGTTATTGAAACTGAAAAGCAGAGAGAAAACAGATCAAGGGCCGAGGAGAGCCACCCTGTAGTGACTGCGAGACAGTGTCCAGTAAGTAGTACAACCTACATCTCACTGGAGTTGCATAGAGTGAGGAAGAAATAATGTTGAAAGAAATAATGACCAAAATGTCCCAAATTTGGTGAAAAACGTCAGCCCACAGATCCAAAAAAAGTCAGCGAGCCTCCAACAGGGTAGACATATGGAGAAAACCACACCTGAGCGCCCTGTAGACACCTGCTGAGAACCAGAGAGAAATGGGGAGGTGTCGGTCAAAGGGCACAAACTTCCAGTTATAGGATGAATGAATCCTGGGCATCTGATATATGGCATGGTGACTCTAGTTAACAGTCCTGTATTATATACTTGAAAGTTTCTAAGAGACTAGATCTTAAATGTTCTTGCTACCAAAAAAATTGTCATTATGTGAGGTTCTGGATATTGTAACTGGCCTTACTGTGGTCGTCATTTCACAGTATGGAAGTGTGTTGTCATCACATTGTACACCTTAAATTGACAGTGTCATATGCCCAATATAGAAAAAAAAAAGAGATGCAGTTTTAAATATAAAGGCATAGGTATGTTGAAAGTTAAAAAAATAGAAAAAGATATACCTTGTAAACAGTAAGCAAAAAAGCTGGCATGCCTATATTAATGCCCAAAGAAGTAGACTTCAAGGTAAGGAGCATTAACAGAGATAAAGAGGGACATTTTCTTGTGATAAAAGGGTTAATTCATCAGGATTATATAAAAATTCTAGCCCTGGCTGGTGTGGCTCAGTGGTCTGAGTGCCACCCTGCAAACCGAAAGGTCACCAGTTCGGTTCCTGGTCAAGGCACATGCTGGGTTGCAGGCCAGGTCCCCGTGGGTGCATGCAAAAGGCAGCCCATCGACGATGTCTCTTTTGCACATGGATGTTTTTCTCCCTTTCTCTGTCCCCTCCCCTCTCTCTAAAAAGTAAATTTAAAAACTTATCAATTTAAAAAAATTCTAAATGTGCATTTAACCTAATAACAACTTCAAAATACATGAAGCAAAAACTGGCAGAATTTAAGACAAAAACAGATAAATTTCTATACAAGTTAGAGATTCAACACTGCTTTCTTTTCTTTCTTTTTTTTTTAAGATTTTATTTATTTATTTTTAGAGAGAGGGGAAGGAAGGGAGAAAGAGAGGGAGAGAAACATTGATGTGTGAGACACATAGATTGGTTGGCTCAGGGACCTGGCCTGCAACTCAGGCATGTGCCTTAGCTGTGAATTGTACTGGTGAGCCTTCAGTTCTCAGGCCGGCACTCAACCCACTGAGCCACAGCAGCCAGAGCTCAACACCCGTTTCTTAGTACTTATATAGATTTAAAAGTCAGCAAGGATATATATGATCTGAATGATGCATCAGTCACCTTAACCTAACTGATAATTATAGAACTGTTCTCAACAACTGCACAATGTACATTCTTTTCAAAGGCACACAAAGCACTAAGAACACAAACATACAATACAAAATTAAAATAATGCAAGGTATGTTTTCTGACCCCAGCAGAATTAACTGGAAATTAATAACAGAAAGAGTCCTAGATATTTGAAATATTTGCAGAGCAAATACCACATTTTAAATAACCCAGAATTAAAAAGAAATTATGTGAGAAGTTAGAAAATATTTTTAGTTGAATGAGATGGAAGGTACTACATTAAAATCTATGGGTCATAGCTAGAGCAGTGTTTAGAAGGAGATTCTTGATTTCAGATGCTTCTATCAGAAAAGAAGAAGGGTTTGAAAATCTGTTACATAAATATTTACAGGACTGAGAAAAAGAAAAATCAAACCTAACGTTGAAAGAAGAAATAACAAAAAATAATAGAAGAAGAAATCAGTGAAATAGAAAACAGACAATAGGCATTTCAGAAAACTGCAAGTTGGTTCTTGGAAAAGATTAACAAAATTGATAACCCCCTAGTAAGACCAAGACAAAAGAAGAGAAAATACACATTTCTGATATTATTAAAGTTTATAGATTTGAAAGGGTTAATAAAGAAATGTTGTGAACGATGTAATGTCAGCAAATTTAAGCTTGGATTAAATGCACAGATTTCTTGAAAAAATGCAACTTATCAAAACTAAGACCAGAAGAAATGGAAAATTTGAATAGGCCTACATCCGACAGCCACATAGATACATTATTTTCTTTACATCATATTCTGTCAGCCCTCCTCTCCTGTCAGAGATATCTTTTATGTCGGGTGAGCCTTTCTGTTGTTGAATATTGGGGATGAACGTCCTGATTTATGACATTAAAACCTTCTCATGACACTGTCTAAGGAATCCACGATTCATTGGGTTTGCTGTGTCTTAGCATAACTCTCTGGTTCATTTGAATAGACACTGGAAGGTTCTGCATATACATTTTCTCTCCAGGTTCTTTTCTAGTTTCTATACGTGGCAAGTTTCGGTTTATGTCAGTTGCTTGTGTAAGCTGCGGTCCCTGTGTTCCGTGGCACCTGGATGTTGGTGCTCCTTAAAATGATCTAAGTCACCCACCCTGAGGATGAAGTTATTCTTAAACTCAACTGCAGTTTTTTTTTTCCCTCCTCCCTATTTTTCTTCCTCCAAATCTTTAGTTTTCTGAATTCCTTTCCTGATCCTTCTAAAATACCAAGACTACTTTCGTACTGTAAGATAGGCCAGAGGGTAGAAAAACTCCTCATGCCCTTTAAAACTTTCTTTAGCAGAAAGACTAGGGTGTACTTCAAACAGATAAGGAAAAGAAACAAGATGTCTATCTCCCTGCTCTCTGTAACATTTATCTTCATAGCTGGGGACACTGGCTTAATGAATGTCCTTGGCCTTTCCTGGAAACTGTCCTAAACACTGTCTGTTTTCACGTGTGTTGTGCTTCTTGCTGTGTGCAGCCTCGCCCTAATGTTTCATTTTAGTTTCCCCTTAGTCTGCACTTCTGCCACTGCTGTTGTATGTGTCACCTGGGCATTTATGACATACACAGCATAGAGGAGCTGTTCGTGTTAATGTGTCACTAAGCTACTTAGCTTAGACATGTCAATGTATTTACTTATGAGTCAGCGATTCGTAAATTTCCTCCCATAACTGAGATTCATGCTTAAGAAATGTGAATCTGAGAGGGTAGTTAAGGAACTGTTAGGTTGACCTATTTGAAAATGTTTCTTTAATGTAACTTTCTTCAAATTTGGCAGGTCTTGGGAACTTAGTCTTGGGACTTTCCTCCAACGTGCAGTTGTGTCAAAAAAAGTCAAAAGTGATGGAGAGATTTATAAACAAAAAGTAGCTTGAAAACACCAGCTTAATGTGGAGATGGGAGGTGAGGGTGGAATCCTTAGGTAGGTTAAAACAACTATACCATAAGAGACAGTCCTGAAACTTCCTTCATTTAAATACATATGTATTTGAGTGTTTTAGATAAGAGTTGTTTAGATTAAATGCTGAAAAGGACTGAAGGGCCTTTCTGTGAATGGCAGAAAATCTTGTTCCCTCTCCTGAAATTACTGCCTTCCAACTTGGGATGTTTGGAAGGAGCAAAATCTACTGTAAGTTCTAACACAGTTTACGATAGCAGATTCCTTTCCTTCTCTCCCCTCGTTTCTCTGATCGCCCCACCTAAGTCAGAACAGGTTTTCATGTTCTCTGACAGTCCTGCATTTCATAGCCTGTCACCAAAGTGTGTGTGGGAGTCAGTGCTGCTGGCACCAGGAGAGCAGGAGTGGGCAGAGGGTCTGTCGGAGGACCCTGGGCCCAGGCTGCGCCCCTCAGCCTTCCGGGGTGGGTGGGGGCACGACCAAGATGGGTTCTACTTTTCCTCCCTCCCCCTTGCTAGTGACTGCTGACCCTCTGTTCAAAATGAGTTCCAGTGACAGAACCCAGAGGAGGAAATGCTGTTTCCCTAGCTGTTCTCATTTCCTTCCTGAAACAGATTTAGACTTCATTTTTTGACACCTCTTATCCTTTCACACAAAGGAAAGAGACTTCTATTTGGTGATGTATTGTCAAGAAGAAGAAAACTATGCTGTTGCTTTTGAGGTTAAATATACTCACTGCTAGGCCTTGACATTTTAAAAATGGATTCCCATTCCCAAAAGATAGTTTTCTGGAGATTTCAGTTCCAAGACACGGAAATTTCCAGCTGCTCAAGAAAGCATGTTCTTCTGAAGGAACCTGTCCTGCAGAGTCCCCACAAAGAGCACCCTCCTCCCCTGCCCTCCCCCGGTAGGCGGAGACGTTCCTGTGCTCTCCTGCACCCATTCATTCTGTAGGGGCAAACGACAAAGGAGAGACCACAGTCTGTCGTCTTCCAGTTAAGGAGGCTCCTTCGGATTTGTTCTTCTGGGAGCCCAGAATTTACACACGTGCTGCGAACTGGATGACATTGGGAAGAATGCAGAAGGTGTCGTTACTGCTTTTCGAAAGAGTGTAGTAAATCTGCAAAACTCTCGCACATTGTGTCCTACTTTCCTGGTAGTAAAATGGATTGCTCAGCGTTTCAAAATAAGAATTTAAGAGTCTGGGTCCTCTGCACCAAATTCATCAAAAGTGGGGCTGAGTTTTGGGGGGTTGAGGTGGGGGTAGGGGACACCCAGGCTTCAATGTCTTTCTACATATTTTTTATTTATTTTATTTTTTGAAAGATTTTATTGATTTATTTTTACAGAGAGGGTAAGGAAGGGAGAAAGAGAGGGAGAGAAACATCAATGTGTGGTTGCTTCTCATGTGCCCCTCAATGGGGGCTTGGCTGGCAACCCAGGCATGCGCCCTGACTGGGAATCAAACTGGTGACCCTTTGGTTTGCAGGTTGGCGTTCAATCCACTGAGCCACACCAGCCAGGGCTCTACATGTTTTTTAAAGCCTTCAAAATTTATATCTGTAGCTCTTATCTCTCACCTGGATTTAGAATGGTAGATTTAGGAAACTAATTTTGTAGTTTCCTGTATTCTCCTCATTTTTTTAATGTATAGTTCTCATAAATCCTAAGAATCCTTTTGGGCATGTATCCACCAGGGACCCAGCAGAATGTAGAAGGCATACCAAAATTGGTTAATTCGAGGTGGTCCTACTTAACATGGCATGGGCAGGGTTAGGGAGAATAACGAAGAATTGCACTGGCTGGCAGGAGAGCCACCCCAGGCCTGAGGGTCAGGGGACGCTACCTCACTCACGAGGAGGAGCTGTTTTGTGGGGGCCATTTATAGTTTGTGATCTCAGGAGGATTTTTTTTGGTCAAGTATGTCCAGACTTGTAGATATGCTGCTTATTAAAAATTACTGAATTACAGGCCTTCTTTCACACTCTCATACCTTTTATGACATGCATTTTGAAAAAATCTTTTTATCGTGGTAAATATAAATATATGCTTGTACATAACATAACAGAACTTACCATTTTAAGGGTGCGTTGCTGTGGTGTTACACACACTCACAGTTTTGTGCGGCCATCACCACCATCCGTCTCCAGGACTTCTTTCATCCTCTCAAACTGGAACTGTACCCTTTTCCCCCTCTTGCACCCCCTGGTAACCACCCTTGATACCTCCTCTTAGTGACATTATGCATTATTTGTGTTTTTTTGGATAGGACTGCACTAAGGACTATTTATGGGTAAATCGGGTGAGATACAGTTAAAAAAATTTGAAGTTTGGTCTAAAAAAAGTGTACTGTGCCAGACAAGTTTAGACACGCTATATTAAAAAGGATTCTTGGCTGGATTGTCTCGGTCTTTGATATACTAGTGTATTTTATGCCCCTCCAAGAGAGAATATGGTTTATGGCCTTCCCCAAGTCAGTCTCTCTTTTTCAGGTAAGCCAAAGAGTCTCCTTCTAAGATTAGTGGTCAGTGGTCAGGTTATCTGCAGGGTTTTATTTTTTCCTGTGTGGAACAGATAGGATACTTTGGGATAGGAGTCCAGTTGCTTAGGACAATAGAGGAGGGAGTCTAAATGCTCTTATCAGCCACCAACAGGATTAGAGAATAAATATTTAAAGAATACTGAGTTAAAGGGTAATCAGATGATAAGCCTGCCCAGTAGGGCCAAAGTTTTAGCCTGCATGGGAGTTTGACTACATTTGGCTTGATGAATATTTGTTGAATATGTGAAAATAGGAAGACCTTGTAAATTCTTAAGCAACTGAGTAAAAATCGGTGCTCTAAAAGATTAACCAGGTCCACTGACAGATTAGTGGGGAGAAAAGAATTATATCGTTGGCCAAGAAGAGAGGAAAATGGTACTTCAAAAAAAAAAAACAAAAAAACCACCCTATGAACAAATAAGGAACTCCAGTTAAGACAAATATGGAAATGTCTGTGGTTTATTTTTAACTGCATCAAAAATAAAATGAAAAATGTTTGAAATGCATCAGAAATAACACAGATCGATAAATGGATAAAGAGATGATAAGGGATAACGTGACCGCAGTAAGGTATTAATGGTAGTCCAGGAGGTGGGCATAACATTTTTTTAACGTCACTGAAACTTTTCATTATGAAATGTTGGAGAACCAAAGAGAGGAAAATGAAAGCTGAGAAGCTTTTGAAGGAAGAATCAGTGAGATTTAGGAGAAGCAATGTTCACAGTAAAAGAACATGGCGTTGGAGTCAGACAGACCAGCGTTCTGGTTCTGGCTTAGCCATTCGCCAGCGAGTTCAGCTGGCTGCTCAGTGGTGGCCCTAGCATTGGAGCCCCCGCACCCTGGCCCTTGCAGTGCCGCAGTGATGCAAGCGCCCAGCCGGGTGTCGGGAACCCCACAGGTTCGCAGACGGTGGCAGTTGCCGTCAGTGTACCATCTGTGCGCTGCCGAGGAGGAAGTGAAGAAGTCTAAGATTTTAATGGCTGATCTGGAAGATTCACATGACCACTGTTCGGCAAGCGGGAAGGCAAAGCCGTTTGTGAAGAAGAGATGGTTTAGTTTTAGATCAGTGGAAGTCGAGATTCTGACATGAACAGTTTCACGTATTTTCCTAAAGTTGCATAAATCATTTGCTCACCAAATAGTTGAATGTCGTAGGTACCAAGCACTGCCTCAGACCAGTGAACAAAACAGACAACAATCTCTTTCCCGCTAGAGTTTTACATTCTACACGGGTTTGAAGAATTAAGGATGTGTACGTGTCCAGTGCAGCCTGACTCTGCACACGTGGACATGCAGGCATTCACCAGCCCGAGAAGGCGGCGTTGTCACGGCAGGTTTCTGATGTCCCGGCCCCATGCCCTGCCGGCGGTTATTTCCTCTGCTGTCTCTCAAGCACATCTGTGTTCTGATTTCCTCTGCAGTTCCTTTGACCTCCATCTGGAGTTGGTGGAATAGCTTATATAAGCTCTTGCTGGTTGTTTCAAATTATACGTTCGAGCTTCTAAAATGGGCCAGATAGGAGCAATTACAGTTGCTTTTCATAGTGTATTCTATGAACAGAGAAGACTGAGGTGAAATTCCTGACCTTTCACATGAAACAGAGGACGTTAAGATCTCCTTCCCGGTCGGACGCCTGAATCCTGTAACTTGGCCAGGCTCTGACTTCAGCGCCCTGCCAGGGTGTGTATGCCTCGGCGATTACGCACTCGTTCCAATAGGGTAGGAGGGCAGTCAGTAAACGTATTTGTGGAGCCAGACCCTCCTCTGCTTCTGAGTCATTTTCTGGTGAGCAAAGAAGTTCTCGGGGAGAAGCCTTAACTCTTTCAGATGGTGGAGGTTACTCCTCTGTGTGATAGGGTAGCTCTCCAAGTCTTCCTAAAGGGCTTATACTAATTCTTTACTTGGTATTGAATATTTTAGATAATGAGGTATATATTTAGTGGGACAGTGAGATGGAATTTGAGAAAATGTAGTAGAAGGAAAATAATATCCACCTTGTCCCAATCTTGGGGAGTTGTTTTAATAACGTATAGATGGCTAAGAGGTTTGCAAAATACTGTGTTTGTTTTAGAAAAAAAAATATTTATGACACTACCCTTATGTGGAAATCTGACATCTGGCAACTTCAGCCCTTTGGAAGACAGCCAGAAACTAAGAACAGAGCCTCAGAGCACATAAAAAATAACTGTTGAAAAACTCTAGCACTAACACATGTATTTTACCACCACAGAAGAGTTTGTTAACCTCTCATTTGGAGCTTGTTTACTTTTTATTTATCTGGGAATGTTTAATAGTTTTGGCAGTGTCTGTGTGGTCCCCTCACCCCTAGTACATTATAAACAACAATCTAGGAAGAGGTTGGAAAAGTTGACAGAGGAGATAAACCTATAGCAGAGGGAAGGCTAACATCAAAAGGGAAAGACTTAGAAGCTAAACAGTGCGGATGTTGTATGTTACAACACGGCACAGTAATGTGTGGCTTTCATAATGAACTTACATCCATCAGCCAAAGAATAGGTCATGTGCAGTGTCTTCTTTTGAAGAAGGCAGAGAGATACATAGCGTGTCTATTTTTAAACATGGTCCAAAGTTAACCAAGTTTTGACATGTTGAAATGGTAAATTCTGTAGTGTTTACACTTGAAATAGCACATTCTTTAGTGATGCCGCATCAGTGACACAGATTTGAGCTTGTAGCTGATTATGGAAATGGCATTTAGTAACAGTTGCTAACAGTTACGGAGCACCTACTGTACCACCCCTGTCCTAGGCTCTGGAGACAGACAGACCTGGGTTCCCAGTTTCATCTCTGACTTACTGTGTGACCTTGGACAGATTACATCACCTCTTTGAGCCTGCATCCTCACATGTAAAATGGGAACCAGTAAGATATGACAGGGTTGTTGTGAAGACTCAGAGAAGGAAGTACATAGTACAATGCGTGGCATGTAGTAAGTGCTCATTAAATATTAGGCATGGTTGTAATTATTTTACATTATCATCATCCTCTTAATGATTGTCATGACGGTATGATTACCTCCATTTTTCTGAACAAGGGAACTAAAGCCCAGAGGGTTTATGTAAGGAATATGTCCAAGGCGAAATAGCTAATAAGCCGTGGAGCTGGGATTTGAACGTTGGTCTCTCTGACTCCAGAAGTCTCATACTTTGCATTCACATTATGCTGCCTCCTCAGTGTATGTTTGTAGTTAGATTTTTTTTTTTTAATATTTAAAGAAAATGTGTGGTAGGGGAGGGCAGAGGACATGGGACATATCGCTAGCCACTTCTCTTTTCCACTGTGGACTCAAGTCATCTCATTCCAGAAAAAAGTTCTAGTAACATGAAGATGTTAAGTTTTTACTCAGCAATACAAATTAATATGTAGTGTTTAATTGTTTTGCAAAATATATATTATGCAAGATTCATTAAAATCTTGTCGGTACTCTGCAATAGCATACTGAACTATTTGTCATATGCCTGGCATGTTTGTCCATGTCGTTGTTTTAGATGATAAACTTAACAGAGCTATTACTATCTCTTATTTTTTTGTGATTAGGCACTTAGTGCTTTTTGATGTGATTGTAGTTATATATGAGATGCAAGTTAGAATCCTCATGTCTACCAAAACCAAATAAATACTTGAAAAATAAAGAAAATAAAGAAAAATATACTTGGGTCCTTGACCCTTGGCTATTCCTTATAAAAGACCTAGGGTGAAATGTAGCTAATCCTGGCTGATTGTTTACAGGTAGGACATGCCCTCTGTTTATTTCTTCCATTTCTATTGTTTAAACATGTATCTAAGGGCTCTGGCTAGTGTGGCTTTGTAGATTGAGTGCTGGCTTGTGAACCAAGGGATCGCCAGTTCGATTCCCAGTCAGGGCATATACCTAGGTTATGCACCAGGTCCCCGGTAGGGGGCACTTGAGTGGCAACCACACATTGATGTTTCTCTCCCTCTCTTTCTCCATCCCTTCCCCTCTCTCAAAATAAATAAATAAAATCTTTAAAAACAAATGTATTTAGGTTTCCTGGTCACACAGGTCTAAGTAATGAACACATCACCTTATTAAAGTACAGACAAGCACAGACACCACAACAGGACAAGGATACTGTGTAAGTTTGGGCCATAGGTGTCTTTGAACTGAAAACATATTCCTGAAGTCCTGGCTGGTGTGGCTCAGTGGATTGAGTGGTGGCCTGCTAACCAAAGGGTCAGCTGTTCGATTCCTGGTCAGGGCACAGACCTGGGTTTCGGGCCAGGTCCCCAGTTGGAGGCGAGCAAGAGGCACACTGATGTTTGTCTCCATTCTTTCTCCCTCCCTTCCCTTTTCTCTGAAAAAAAATCTTTTTTAAAAAAGGAGTAAATGAGACTACTTTGATTTTTTTTATCCTCACCTGAGGACCTTTTTTTCATTGTTTTTAGAGAGAGGAATGAAGAGAGAGAGAGAGGGAACATCGATGTATGAGAGAAACATTGATTGGCTGCCTCTTGTACTCCCCAGCTGGGGATCCAACTCGCAACCTGGGGATGTGCCCTGACCAGGGATCGAGTCAGCAACCTTTCAGTTTATGGGATGACACTCCAACCCACTAAGCCACACCAGCAAAGGCCTACTTTGATATTTTTAAGCATAAATTTTTTATTTGCTAGCTTTGACTTTATTGTAAGTATCTTTATATCTTAAGCTTTTTAATTTTCAGAATATAGATCTATATTACAATGTCTTGTGCTTTCCATTTCTTTTGACCTTTCTCTCCAGGTGTAAGACATGGAGGCCGGCTCGGTGGTTCGAGCCATCTTTGACTTCTGCCCCAGTGTACCGGAAGAGCTGCCACTCTTTGTGGGAGATGTTATTGAGGTGTTGGCAGTGGTGGATGAATTTTGGCTTCTAGGAAAAAAGGAAGATGTTACAGGTAAGAAGCTCATAGTTCTTCATGTACAAAATGGACCACAAGCCCTTCCTTCTTTCCATGTTAACATAAAGCTGAAATGGGAAACCCAAGTCAATAAAAACTTCACAGTCCTTTCATGTTTTCCATATATATTCACTGTGACTTCTGCCCGCAAGGAGAGAATGTCTGTTATCAGTCCATCTCTTCTGATTGGTTCCTTCAAAAGGTTGAAATGGGTGGATACCAGCTGCCCCCAGCCTAGTTTTCTATTCGTTTCTTTCCCATCTCTTCCCAGGTTTTTATCCTTTGTATTCAGCAGTGTCATTTCTTTTCTGAAAATAGGCAGTACATTTTCAGAACCCCCCTGTCATTTGCTGTTGCTTTTTTTTTAAAGATTTTATTTATCCATTTTTAGAGAGAGGGGAAGAAAAGGAGAAAGAGAGGGAGAGAAACATCAATGTGTGGTTGTCTCTTGCTTGCTCCCTACCGAGGACCTGGCCCACAACCCAGGCATGTGCCCTGAGTGGGAATCGAACTGGTGACCATTTGGTTCACAGCCCACGCTCAGTCCATTGAGTTACACCAGCCAGGGCTGCAGTTGCTTTTCACTGCTAGTTTTTGTCTGTGATTTATGGAACGTAAGGTGTTCTCCACCTTATTTTCTCTGGCTGTCTTCTTTTAACACTTTCCACCCTTTCTTTCATTCTTTTAAAGGAACCATCATACATCCTGTTCACTTCCTCCTAGACCCGTGGTTGACCTAAATGTATTAAAGCTGTCTTTTCCCTTATGCACCTACCTCCAGTTTTTCATGTACCTGGTTTCCTTTCCTCTGTTCTTTAAAATATACGTTAGCATGAATTTCTTTCATTAATTAGCATAAGGAAAGGTGGAAGCCTTTCCCCCACACTATGCCCCTATGTTAAATCCAGTCCTTAACTTACATATGTTTATGTAAGTCTGGGTTGGAGTGTGTATGTTATACAGTCCTTAGAAGAGACTTTGTTGACACTTAACCTGCATTTGGTAGATAATCGGTTATTTCCCAGTACAAATGATGTCTAAGCTGAGACAGAAATGAGTAGGAGTTTGCAAGGCAAAGAGGACAGGCAGAGAAAATTGCTTGCTCAAAGTCCCTGGAGCAAGAGAGAACACAGAGGGACTGGGAAACGTTCATCATTGCATGGAGTGTGAGTGGTCGAGGAGGGGGATGGTTTCCGGGAGAAGCTAGATCGTGGAGGACGGAGTATGCCATGTAAAGAGTTACGGGAAAGGGAAACCATTAAAGTGCTTTAAGGTTTTTATCAGATTTTTAGGGGCTGCCCTGCCCCGGTGAGGAGACCCAGGGAGACCCTGGGGCAGGCGGCACTGTAGGGGCCTCCACCTTGATGTCTACGATGAAATTCAGAACTCCTGACCTGTAAAGTTCATATTCTGAAAGACTGGAAACTGACAGGATGATAGAAGTATCCGTGAATGATCTCAGTACTGCATTCATGTGGCGCTTACAAGAAGTATTTTTTTGTAGTTTGTTAGAAGTACCTTGGAGGTAGAAGAGGGTATAGCGGGGGTGAATGATGATGGAGGGAGACTTGGCTTGTGGTGGTGAACACACAACACAATGTACAAATACAAAAACTATACAGGTGATGTATTATACAGTTGTACACCTGAACCTATATATAATTGTATTAACCAATGTCAACCCAATACATTTAGTAAAACATAAAATAAAATTATCTGAACCACCCTCCCTCCAAAATAAAAGAAGTTGCGCATTTATTTTGTTCTTTGGCAAAGCTGGGTCCATTCTGCCTGTTGCAGGAAGTAGACTTTCACAGTTAAAGCCTTCACTTCCATCAAGAAATATAACTGCCCTTGCAGAAACTTTCAGGTCCCTATTGTTATGTCTATATTACTCTTAAAATCCAGTATTTCTTTTAATTATTTATAGAAAGAGTCTATATTTCCTGAAGAGTTATTGGAAAACTGCGCTATGAGCTTTGGTAATTGTAATAAGTTGTACAATAGCAGTTCGACATTAATATGCAGTGGGGTAAATATCTGAGGTCTCAGGTGACTTCTGTGCCTTTGTAATGAAGGGTAAAATATACTTTGTGAGTAAAAGCTGTATTGTGAATTGTGATACCCTATGGGAGTTTTCTGTGCTTTTATTCAGTGGAGTGCTTTGCCATTTTAATTTTTAAGTGGTGTTTGGGGTCCTTGGAATATTTAAATAGTCATTAATGATTAAAAAATATTTTTACCAGATTTTTAGAAAGCTCACAGCTGCAGACTGAAGGATGGCAGGAAGGAGCAAAACCAAAGGCCGGGAGGCGGGATGGGAGGTGGTTGCAGTAACGTAGGTGAGAGGTGCTCGTGGCTTGGACCAAGGTGGTGGGTCTGGGGGTGGGTGGAGGACAGGCGGCAGAGGTATGTAGAAGGTGGAATCAGTGAAACCTTCTGGTGCTTTCCAGCTGGCAGGTTCTGGCTCTTTACCACTACCTATTAAAACTCTATTTATCTTTAGACTCAAATGCTATTTTTTTTGGCATTCTTTAAAAAAAATTTTTTTAAGTTTTAATTTATTTTTTTAGAGAGAGGAAGGGAGAGAGAAGGAGAGGGAGAGAAACATCGATGTGTGAGAGAAACGTTGATCAGCTGCCTCGCACGCCCCAACTGGTGTCCTGACCGGCAAGCAGGCATGTGCCCTGACCTGGAATCGAACCAGCGACCTTTCGGTTTATAGGCCGGCACTCAGCCCACTGAGTCACATCAGCCAGGGCTCAAATGCTGTCTTTTTCATAAAATTTTTCATATTCTTCTTGACCCATTCTCTCCCTTCTCTGAAATCCCATAGCAGTTTATATACCGAGGTTGGGACACTGGGTGTCAGAGTTGGACTTTTGTTTATATTTGAACTGGGTTTTCAGATTATTGAGGAGCAGGACTCACTCATTTTCCCCTCTGCAGTGTGCCATGCATAGAGTGACGCTCAATAAATGCTTATTGGGCTGAATTGCATTCTCTGTGTTCTCACTGACTTTTTAATTGGGCCTTATAAATGGGCCCAGAAAATGGTTTTTTGTTCTGGTACACAGACATAGAAAGAAATTTCAGTGTTGGAAATGTTTGCTTTTATTTTCAGGACAGTTTCCCAGTAGTTTTGTGGAAATTGTGACCATTCCCAGCCTAAAAGAGGGAGAGAGGCTATTTGTCTGCATCTGTGAATTTACATCTCAAGAATTCAACAGTCTTTCTCTCCATCGAGGTAAGTTGATCCTCAGGAGTAGACTTTAAAATAAGATTGATGGAGCTGGTCCATTTTGACAACTAGATCTTTTTTGGAATTTGTTTTAAGTGTCTAACCTCTGGAAGGTCCTCAGCAACACCAAGGTAGTGCTGGCAATGACAATGCCTTGTATTTTAGTAGCATTTTACAATTTCCACAGTGTCTTCTCACAGATGCGTTCGCATTTGGTCCACCACACAGACCTGGGAGGTAGCAGAGTAGGCACTATTAGCGGCATTTAATAAATGATGAAAATAAGATTCAAACAGTGTTACCCGCAGATGAGTTTTGGCCTCAGAATGTGAAATCCTGTCACCTGATTACAAATCCAGTATTCTTTTTCCACTGCCCCAGGCTGTGGCCACACTTCAGAGTATATTTATCTTTCTTTTCTTCTCATAAAAACTAGCATGGCTTTGCTGACCACATTTCTATTTACTAACGCATAAGAGCAGGGCGGGAACTGTGGTGTGGACATGAGAGACAGAGGTGAAATAGCCCCATCGTACTACTCCACAGCAGGTGGTGTTATTAAAGTTCTCATCCGGGCCAGTTTAATTGGAAACAGTTTAAAATGAATAGTCTTAACCAGGTTTCAGTGACATTCCAAGTATTTCTCCCTTCTTGAACTCCGATAGACGTGTGAACTTCTAAAGATGGACTGTGAACCGTTCCAACAAGTATGCTTGATGACGGGCATGCATCTCTGCACGAGCACCGAGAGTGCTCCGCAGCGAGGCTTAGTGATCAGTGCAATTTTGTGATGACTCAGAGAACAGTCATCAAAACGGTGGAATTTATTGGATCTGCTGTTAATATTGTTACTTGCTCTTTTGAGTAACACACTAAAGGGGTAGGCTTAATTTCTTAAACCCTGTGCACATATGAGAGAGAGGGAGAGAGGGAGAAACCTCACAAACCTCCTTAACCCTCCGTCAGTGAGAAGAAAAGAATATTGGATTTGGACCTTAATTTCAAAATCTGTTTGGAGAGTTTCTTGCACTTCAGTTTACGCTGAGACTCTGCCTGTGTTCTGTGCACTTCCTTGCTGTTCAGTGTTGGGAAGGCAGGCAGAAACAGGTCAAGATGTTATAGCAGGGAACCTTATCTGTGCCCACTCACCTTCCACTGGAGGGCTGTGGCCACATCAGGCTGGTCACAGGGCGTGAAGAAAGGGCTTCCCCCAGAGCTGTGCAGAGGATGTGCATGGCATGGACTTGTCCTTTCCCACACCTGGTTCCTGGAGCAAATCGTGGGTCTAAGAATATGCTATGTGCACTTGGCGTGGGGAGCACACAATACAATATATAAATGATGTATCATAGAATTATACACCGGGAGCCTATATAATTTTATTAACCAATATCACCCTAATAAATTCAATTAAATAATACAAGAATTAAAAAATATATACTATGTGGGAATATGCAGTATGTCTACAACATTTGAGGAATTTGAGGATGTAGCTTGTGGAAGTAGCTTTTTGCTTCATAATATCTTATGCAGTCAAGCCTTAGGTATTAAAAAGAGAGAAATTTTCTGCTGAATGCCTTCTATAGGAAGACTAGTCTAATGTGTTCTGAACATGCTTTGCACCTTAGGGGATTCCCAGGTTCTCAGGGAGACCCTGGTGTGAGTCACCTGTACTAAGGTCAGGTTAGGTCCTGAAATCTGTAGATCTTATCTTGACAAGCTTTTAACCAATTAAGCCTGATCAGTTTAAAGATACAAGTGGAGCCCAATGGAAGAAGACGTTGAGGGAGGAGGGGCGGTTACATAGGAAAAGAGTTGAAAGATGTATACTAGGTATGGGTGGTTTTATCTTGTCCTCTCTGATGCTCTGTTGCCACTAAACACACTGGCTATTCAGCCCTCTTTCCTTCTGAGCGTTTCATGTCTCTTTGGCTCTACTTGTCTCCCAGCTGGAATGCAGAAGCCTTGAGGATGGGGAAGTTAGGTGTGCCTGTGCAATTTATCTTTTTCTGGAAGTTTAGCATGAGGCACAGGAATGCTTTCAATTTCTCTTGTTTTCTGTACATGGCAGTCCACATTAACAGGCATTAATTTTAGCCCTGGCTGATGTGGCTCAATGGATTGAGTGCTGGCCTGTGAACCAAAGGGTCACTGGTTCGATTCCCAGTCAGGACACGTGCCTGGGTTGTGTACCAGGTCTCCAGTAGGGGGCATGTGAGAGGCAATCACCCATTGCTTCTCTCCCTCTCTTTCTCCCTCCCATCCCCTCTGTCTAAAAATAAATAAATAAGATCTTTAAAAAAAAAAACAACAGATGTTAATTGTACTAGTTGGAAGTGAAATTACTAAAAGTGAAAGTATTGTTTTATACCACATATGGTTTATGAGACTCGAGTCTAGGCTTCCTGACTTTCAAGTTTAGTGCTTGGAATGGCCCTTCCGCTTCTTAGACTGAAAGTTTCCGGTTAGATCGGAGTGCCAGCTCACGAGTAGTTTACATTCCTTTATCCCTGTGCTCTAGTATGATTAATCCTGTTGTTTTTTTATGTTTCCTTAGTGCCTTCATTGCAGCAGTGAAGCTTCTTCTGTTCTGTGAAAGTAAAACTTTGGTGATTTAATACATGTCAGGAGGAGATTTGGAAACCTTAAAAGCATGTGGGATAATGTTTGAGATCCGTTTTGTTTTATCATGCTGCCTTGAGTTAATTTTTATTTACTTATATTTCAGAAATATCATTGGGAGTCATGAGAGAAAAAATTACATATTTTACATACATATTTTTAATTCTAAAATTATATTATATAAAAGTTATATCTACATAGAATTATAAATATGTATTTAAAACAGACACTATAGCTCAGGGGATGAAAGTTCTGATATCCCTCAATTTAAATCCAAATCCACAACTAAATAGCTGTGACTTTGGGCTACACATTGAATTGCTCTGGACCTCAGTTTCCTTATCTGTAAAATGAGGATAATGATACCCTACCCTGGGGTAGTTGTGAGGATTAAACGAGTTTATACATGTAAAGCATCTGGTGCAAGGGAAGCACTTAATAAAGATGAGCTATTTCTATTATTCTTAACCTGGGATTCCTGCAGTTCCTTGATGTGCTTCAGGGGACCTTGTGTCCCAGTAATTAGGTGAAGTTCTATGTGTATCTACGTTTTCCCAGGGAGAGTCTAACTGGAATCAGAACTCCAGTGGTTCTTCCAGCAGGTGTCACCCTTTCTCCCTTTCCCGAAGGGATCTGACTGGTTTGGACTGTTCCCCGTGTTTTCAGTTACATTTACCTGGAGAGACAGCAACAAGTTATCTCTTAGAAGGATCAATGCGGGCCACGCCACTGATGGTTCTGAAAAATAAAGAGGGGGGAAAAAAAGATAACGCCCCTCCTCTCCCCAGTAAAACAAGAGTATTACAAGGAGAAGAAAGAGGAAAATAACTAATGGCGTGATGAAATACTAATCACTGCATTACATGATGCAGAATGCTTATCCCTTACCCATAACCTCATGTTCTTAAGCCACCTCCTCACCCCACAAAAGGGGCCAGTAAAAAAATAAACTGATCAATTCATTGATAAACTGATCAATGTATTTATAAATAAAGTGATAGATGGTATTTATCAGTCAAATCTGTGATGTGAGCCATCAGGATTAAGGTTCCATGGTGGCTCGTTTATAAACCTGAGTGAAATATGGTTGATCCCCATGCAGCACACAGTCCCTGGCATTAGGATTCATTGAGGGACCTACCTGATACTCAGAGTGCTTATATTCAGGTTCTCCGAAGATTTGCATTTGTTCTTATCATCTTATTCCTAATGCATTTCTTGTTCAAATGAAACATTCCAACCAGAAGAAACACGTGGTGCGGCGGTGGCTGGGATTAACTGTGCGTGAGTGTAAGACTCAGGCTGACTTAAGACTCACCGAATTTCCTATTTCTCTGTCCTTGAAATCTGGTCACTCTGCTCTGGGAGTTTCTCGTGTTGCTGTTTCCAAAGTCTAGAAATGACCACCAGGGAGCCTCCGTTCCTAAGGAATCCCCTGGGATACCAGGGGGGATAGCTGTGTGACTCTTTCAGATGAAATGACAGACTCATGCAAAAAATTCAGTAACAGGGCTATGAAGTATGGGTGTTGGGCAGTTATCTCTAAAGTGCTTTTCAGGATCTAAGTGGTGATTTTAAAAAACTCACCTTCATTATACAGAAATAACCAATAGAATGACAGTCTGCCACATAATAAAGTTTAGCAAAATAGTCACCCAGCTAAAAATAGGAAAACATGGTTTAGTATAAGGGCTTTATGGAGATCTGGCAAAACAAGGAAGGTATTGTAATTCTACAGCTTTAAGAAATCTAGTTCATTTCAAAGCCAATAGAGTAGGAGGTATGGCACGCTTTTATCCTTCTTATTCACCAAAAGGCCTGTTGTGTATGAACAGTAGTCATGTCTCCACCAAGTTCCCTTTGTGGTCTTGGCAGGATGGCCTTAGAACTAGTGGGGGCGGGGAGAGAATCACTTGTAGTTCCCAGGACCACGAGCTCTGACCAATGGACGTTGAATCATAAATTAAAGGAATATAGAAATACAGGACCAAGACCCTATTTTTCAGGAACATCTCAAAGAGAACAGTATCAAATCAGTAAAAATGTATTGGGTATCCACCACTAAGAACAAAAGTTTTGCACTAGGTGTTGTGTAGTACATGAAAATACAGGTGTCACAGTGAGCGATGTAAGTGATTGCTTGACTGTAAAATGACGTGTATGATTTCACTAGGTGCTTTGTTCTTCTGGTCTTACTTTATCTGGGCCGTTGTGTTGTGTTCCTTGATGATCTCTAGTCATGGAACTAAAGTTGACTGAGGTATTGAGTAAGAGGAGAGTTAAATAAAACAAGATTAAAAGCGATAATCTACAAAATGAATAGTTTGTAATCAGATCATTACAATTTCATTATAAAACAATTCAAGCAAACTGTAATTTTGTTATTGCAAAACTGTAATTTTTTAACTGGGGTAAATCTTTTAAAATTGAACTTTATATTCATTTTTTTCCAGAAACAAACACTGCCCCTATTCTTTCTTGACTTTAGTTTTCTCAACTGTGACTTTCCAGATGCTAATGTTGTAGCTTATATTTTATGAAGATAATCTGAAACACCAGTATTGGTACTATAGGTTATTTTCCACAACAAAAATTCTGTTTATTAGAACATTCTTTTAATATTTTATTATGATGTATTATCAAAATATGTAGAGTTCAAGAAGACCCCTGGGGAAAATAAATGAAGAGTTTATTGCCCATACCCTGTACTTCCAACGAAGAACCCTTTTCTGGAGATTTCATTCCTTGTTTCATATTTGATGTTGAATATAATTTAGTCTGAGAAAGTAGATCCCTCTATTCGAAGGACTGTAGGGAACATGAACACGTTCTTTATTGTTTCTAAGTCAATCCAGTGGTGCAGACTGTGAGAACATTGTTTATATTAGCATTTCTCAAACTTTTTCATCGTGGGATCCTTTTACTCTTAAAAGTTGTTGAGACCCTAAAAAGCTCCTGCTTATGGGGGTCTATTGGTATTTTACCATATTAGCTATGTAAAAACTGAGAAATTTGAAATATTTATCAATTCATTTTTTTAAAACCCATGACAGGCTAACATAAATAACATGTTTTACGGAAAATAACCAGTTTTATAAACAGTGAACATTTGGTTCTAACATTGCTTTATACTTTTGTAAATCTCTTTAATATTTGGTTTAATAAAAGAAAGCTGATTCTCATATTTGTGTCTGCTTTCAATCTGCTGCAATATGTTGTTTTGACTGAAGTGTATGAAGCAAATGTGATAGTTTTGACCTTACAGACTCCCTGCAAGGATCATGGGTACCCCTGCCCCCGCCCAGGTCTCATGGACCACACTTCAGGAACCACTGGTTTACAGGAATTGTCAGTATATTGTCACTAAATTGTCAAAATTCAGTAAGTTGTCAGAAGTGTTTGTTTATTCCTTAAAACTCTAGGTGTATATTTCTGTGAATTTGGTAGATGTTTGAAAGGATGATTTGCACTATCAGTTACAGTAATATTCTTCTGGGGTGATGCCTGGGGTCACTCTCTTTGCTTCTCTTTCTTTAGGTGACCTAGTGATTCTCGATGGCGCGCCCACTGCCAGCTGGCTGCAGGGCCGAAGCTGCTGGGGAGCCCGCGGCTTCTTCCCATCCTCGTGTGTTCGGGAGCTCTGCCTCTCCTCGCAGAGCCGGCAGTGGCACTCGCAGAGTGCTCTGCTCCAGATGCCGGACTACTCCATGGGCCAGGCCCGAGCGCTGATGGGGCTCTCTGCCCAGCTGGATGAGGAGCTGGACTTCAGAGAAGGGGATGTGATTACAATTATCGGAGTTCCTGAACCAGGCTGGTTTGAAGGGGAACTAGAGGGTCGAAGAGGCATTTTTCCAGAAGGTTTCGTAGAGCTTTTGGGGCCCCTGAGGACTGTGGATGAGTCAGGAAGTTCTGGAAATCATGGTGACTGCATTGTAAATGGTGAAGTGGATACCCCTACAGGAGGGGAAGAGAGAGGGCCAGAAGAGGAAGAGGAACAGCCAGGGGCCTACGGAATCGCCCTCTACAGATTCCAAGCCCTGGAGCCAAATGAGTTGGATTTTGATGTCGGCGATAGGATCCGAATTCTGGGGACCCTGGAAGATGGCTGGCTAGAAGGATCCCTGAAGGGCAGGACAGGCATCTTTCCCTACCGGTTCGTAAAATTATGTCCTGAAACAAGGGTGGAGGAAACCGTGGACCTGCTGCAGGAAAGCAGCCTTACCAGGGTCCCTGAAATGTCTTTGGATTGCTCAGAGAATTCCTTAGTAGGGGAGAAAGGGCAGTATGAATCTCATGAGTATGAAGCAGAGAAGTCCAACTGTATTATTTCTAAAACATCTGCTTCTCCCTCAGGTCATCTGACCTCTGAATATGAAGTAAACAAAATCCCTCCGTGGGATGAGGGCACCTCCAGGGGGCCCTCGAGAAGCCCAGGTGCAGGGCATGAACAGCCTTTTGTCAAGGACTGCTCCATGAGGGCTCCTTCAGAGGGAGTCAATGGTGTTTCCTGCCAACCGCACGTACCTTTTCATCCCCAGCTGCAGAAAAACCAGTATTATTCTAGACCAGAAGGGAGCCACCCAAGCTCAGAGCAGTTCTCTGACCTTTTTCCTCTAGAGGCAAGGAATAGAGACTATTCCAGCCTGCCTTCCAGAAAAACATACTCCCAGCAGAAAACCCTTAAGAGGCCAGTGTCCCCTCTTCACAGCGGCTCTTCTCTTTCAGCCTCTAGGGTGGTCAGACCTAGCCAGTTGAGCCCTCAACTCCAGGGCTCGGCAAAGTGTGCCAAAAAGCACCACACGCCCAAAGAAAAAAGTGCTTCCTGCTTTTGTTCTGAGATGAAGCCTGGTCTGCAAGACAAGGCACCCCCCGTGGAAGCATTGGCCCCCCCACAGGGAGATGGCAACGTTGACCTGGATTCTAAGTTGACGCAACAGCTGCTAGAGTTTGAGAAGAGCTTGTCAGGGTCCGGCACAGAACCAGATAAAAGTTTGCGCCACTTTTCAATCATGGACTTTAACTCTGAGAAGGACGTTGTTCGAGGTTCCTCAAAGCTAATCACCCAGCAGGAGCGACCTGAGAGGAGAAAGGCCCTAAGGCCTCCGCCACCCCGTCCCTGTACTCCAGCATCCACTTCTCCCCATTTGCTGGTGGACCAGAACCTGAAACCTGACCCACCCTTGCCAGTGCGGCCCTCTCGCCCAGCTCCCCTGCCTCCCTCAGCACAGCAGAGAATGAACACGGTGTCCCCCAAGCTCCTACCCTCTAACCGTCCTAGCTGTGAGACCCCAGAAAAAGAGGCCCCTGAGACTATGGAAAAGACTTTGGACCAAACTTCCCAGTGTCCCTTGGTATTGGTGAGGATTCAGGAAATGGAAAAGGACTTGGACATGGATAGTAGGGCCCAAGAAGAGCTAAAGTCAATGCTGGAAGAGAAGCAAGAGGAATCCTTAGGGGCAGAGACCCTTGAGAATCTTGAGCTGTATGAGAGCAACATTGAAAGTTTGAATATGGAACTCCAACAACTTAGAGGTAAGTGATGGGGAAATAATATATACTTGTTTCTTGGTACCCATAAGTCTAAGTAGCAGCCTGCTCATGTTTTTTAGGGATATGTTACCATCTTTGATTGACAATTAAAGAATGATTTGCTTTTTCATTACCTAATTTCTTCTATCACCACAATTAGACTTCTCCGTCTCTATGTATCCTGTGACCACTGTGGCCTCCTGACTTTGTTCGAGGCTCAGGTAGAGAAGCTGAGGCCTCAGTGGCGTTTATGCCTTCTGTACTGCTATGACGTCCACAGCAGTCATGCAGATGGGAAGTCCCCAAGTGTAACTTTCTTTAACCAGGCTCTACTAAGGGTTGAAAGTGGCTAGGCTAAGACACATGAGAAAATGACATCTGTGTCTTTGTGGTCTAGGGACTAGATTTCAATAATAATAATAATAATAATGGCTAACATTTATTAACTTATTAATAAGCATTTGTTACTATTTACTTACACAGAGAATCTTCACAGCCACCCTGAAGGTACTGGGATCATTCATATGGCTACTTTATAGATGGAGAAAATAAAAGTTACTGCGATTAAGTCACTTGCTGAGAGAGCAGGGATTTGAGCTCACGTTTTTAACCGCTCCAGTTTACTCTTCCTATCTTGCACATTGAGAAATTCAAATGCCGTCCCTTAATTAGCGGGTGGCCAGCCTCTGGAGACTTCATCTTCTTCAGGCTACCAGGGGAAAGAATTTGAAAAGGACGAAGAGTAAGAGAGTGTGACAACAGCAGTTGGTCGAAGCCCCGGGGAGAACATGACCTCATGCCGCTTTGGCATGTGTGCCCGAGAGCTCTGCACCGGCGTGCCCTCAGCAAAGTGATTAATAAAAAGTAACCTGTGGGTCTAGAAATTGCAGGGTACTGATAAGAGATAAGAGCATGAGACTGGTGGCCCAGAGACTGGGTCAATGGCAGACCAAGTATTCCCCTTGTCCTTTAGATCTCTAAAAGGGAACGAAAAACATAATTAAAAATTGCAAGAAGAAAGTATTAGAAGGCTGGAAATGGAGTAATTTTCTGAAAGATGGAAAGCGGATGGTGTTACAGAAAGAGGAAACTTCTGTCTAAAATAGGCTCAGGAGAGGGCTACGATGCATATGGGCACCCTTCTGAGGGAACTCCAAACTCAGAGGCAGGAAGCAGGAGGGGGTCCTGGAGCAAGTTCAGTGTGATGAATTGGAGAATGGCGAGGCCGCTGGGCCCCTGAGTCATGTGCACTAAATAGGGGCGGCAGCATTTGCCCTCAGGTAAACCACGAGGATGAGTCCCCAGAAAGGTGCTCATTTAATATGAATACCTGAACTCTTGGAGGAATGCCAGACGCCTCAATGATTTCTGAGTGCCTGAGAAAGAGCTCTAAGGGGACTTTGGCCCAGCACTGCAATCCCAAAGCTATAGCAAGCCCTGGGATTCTCCAGTGCCTTCCACACCTACAGGTTTTGAGATATACTTGTAAATTATTTTTACATGAGATATACAGGTGACAGAACAAAAGTCTCTCACATTCCAGGTAGCAGGAATTTTTCAATTATGATACTTTTGAGAATTAATAGTGTTCCACAGAAGTGTTATGTCTTCAGTCCTTAAGAACACCGTGCAATGTTTTGCAATGGATATGTGGATTAATGGACTGGTACTAAGTGACGAAATTAGTATAATTTCAACTGGCCTTCTTTTTCAGGACTAATTTAATAATTCTGTTAGTATTCTTACTGTGTGGTTTTTTATTATAAAAGATTAATACTGTTAAAGACCAACAGTAGGTGGGTAGGATCTTAATCAGAAAGACTTTTCTTTATTGGAATATACCAAATACCACATTCAGTGTATTAATGTTGACTTTAATTATTGTTGATTGTCAGTAGGTGTATTTTTATATCAGTTGCTAATATGATGAAATTACTTACTCCTTGCAATCACTGACAGTGCCGCTTAAGGTCATCTTTTTCTGAATAAAAACTCTATTCAGCCATAAAATCAGTCCCTTGCAAGAAGAGGAAATTAATCAGTTTAAATACCAGGCTTTATCCCTCGAATCCAATCTCGTACAATCTCTAATTTGAAATTCAAGGCCTAAGATTAAAAGAACTTTTGGTATAGCATTATCTAATTCTGATCGGTATTATGTTCGGTTGTTCTCTGCCTCCCAATGAAAGTTTTGAGCATACCGAGAAGACGGACGCTGTGTATTAGTCAGTGTGTCGTTTCCCTCACCCCCGCATAGTGCTGTGCAGGCAGTGAACTCGTTAAGTACTCGATGAATTGGGTTTAGTGTAACCGAATGGAATTAAATTGACGTTGCCTGCTCTACACCCCAGAGCTGTCAGAGATTTCCTCCCTCTGTTGTTATTGTGAACTTGGACTACGAGGAGGCTGGGGACTGTCAGTGAAGAGAGGTCAGTAAGATATAGTTAACGGGTAGCAATCTATCCAGTTCTGTGCCAGACACAAAATGAAGATCTTCATGGTAGTTGTTCCTTCTCCTCTTCCTCCTCTTCCTCCTCCTGCTTCTTCAAATAAGAAAATGTATGAACAAATGCCCAACCATGCTTAACACATGATGGGCATTTAATAGGAGTTTGAGAAATTAGAATAAAATATTATTAAGAAGCACTTCTAATTTCAAAACTTAAGTGTAAGTATGAAACTAGCTACATCATCAGGGAGTAAACACACTGAACGAATTAAATTTAAGGACGGCCTGATAGACAGATTGTCCTAACACTTCGCACCTCAGTCTACACAGCGTTTGTACCATTCTTCGTATCGCTCCTTCTTCAGACTATGGAATTAGGAAGTCAGGAGGGTTCATTTCCTAGGAGCTCTAATTCTTTTTTCAAACCTGATGTGTTACCTTCTATAGTTTCCTGTTTTCTGCAGATACCTTTCAGCTTGTTTTTTTTTTTTTTTTAATTTTCTTTACATACGGTAAGAATAGTTGTTTTATAGTATGTGTATGACAGTTCCAAGATACTAAGTCTTAGTGGGACTGTTGGCGTGGTCTAGACCCCCTGTGTGTCTGACTGTCTTTAACAGTGTGTCAGTCGTAGTATTTGGAAAGTTTTAAGACTTGAGAGGAAGGCACCTGACTCCGGAGAGGATTTGCGTTTATTTGCTTCTTTCAGTTGTTTGTGGTCAGCTGTTCCCAAGTTCCTGGAGGGTAGTGATTTGGGGGGTCCAGGAACAAGAAATTGAAATTCCTGGTAATTCCTAAAATTATAAATTAGTCTGTATTTTAAAAAAGTCTTTATTTACATGTTCTTAAATGACAGTAGTAGTGACCATAATAATTAACGGTGGATAATTTTCCTGTATTAGGAATGTACTAAAAGTTTCACAGATTTTTATACATGTATATATATGGGAAATATATATGAAATAAATGCAGTTTATTATTACTATGAACCAAAATGTGACAAGATTATATATTTTATTATATGTAAAAGTGTTCTCTTTCTGATAATAAGACTTTTAAAGTATTTTTTACTTTTGATTTTAAAGTAATTTTAAATTTACAGAAAAGTTGCAAAAACAGTAGAGAGTTTCCACATACCCTTCACTGAGCTTC
>VMDR010003511.1:0-71239 GCA_007922815.1 Macrotus californicus
GGACAACTGTAATAGTATAATCAATAAAATATATTTAAATAAATAAATAAATAAATAAATAAAAATAAAAAATAGCTACTGAGAGCCTACTATGTGGTTGGTGCTAGGAATACACTGTTAATGAAAACAGATCCATTCTGTGCCCTGAAGGCACTTACAGTCCAACTGGGAGATCTTTTCAATCAAAGCATCACCCAAACAGTAGTAAAAGAGCACCCTGATAACGTGCCATGGGTCTGTGAGAGTGCCTGGGGAGACTGACCTAGTCGAGAGGTCAGGGAGAGCTTCCACGCACAAGGCATGATGGAGCTGGGATCTGATGAACAGGCATTACAAGCCAGACAAAGAAAGGGGAGGGAAGACTCCAGAAGGAGACAACAGCCCATGCTAAGGCTTGGTGGGGGGATGGTGCAAGGTGGAGAGAACGAGGTCAGGTAGAGCTGTGCTGTGCAGGTCCTTGGCGGCAGGGCTGAGATGTGGGTCAGTGAGAGCTGACGCCCAGACAGTCGTGCTGGTGGTGTTTTTGCTTCTTCATCCTCAGAGCAGTGAGACTTGGGTTAATGCAGGGTGGGGTTAGGGGTGGCAGGAGCAGGGGGTTGGCCTGAATGGATTTCCAGTTGAAAAACTAATTCTAGCAGCAGGATGCTGAAGTCAAGAATGAGAGGAGTCAAATTTGAAGGAACTTTTAGTGAAAAGATTTTAATGCTGAAGGAAGCCCAGCGGGTGAAAGTTTAACCATTAATTTCCTTGGTCTTGGCTGCTCAGGCTACCCACCTCCAACCCATTGTTGGCTCTCATGACCCCAGTTTATCCTTCTGTGTTGCCAAACTTACAGATTGTGGAGCCGTACAGGAAGTTCCTAAGTACATCTCAGTGAGGAGCAGAAGACCTTCAGGGCCTCAGGAACAATAGATCAAGCCCACAGGAGCATTTTCTGTAGCTTAGAGAACTGTTCCTGGCATTGAAGACAGACACTTTCCATCAAATAGGATGAAGGAAAATCACATTTCTCTTTTTTTCTTTCTCTCTTCCCTCCAGGCTTATATTTGGCACCCTTTACCCTGCATATTATTCCTACAAGGCTGTGAAATCGAAGGACATTAAAGAATATGTAAGTTGTACTTTTTGGATGGGGGAACTGGGTGTGAACTGGCGGGGGAAAGTGGGTGCTCTCTGATGTGGACATTGGCAGCAGGGCAGGGGAGTCCCTTTATTACTCTTCTCATGAGACTTACCTGGTGTGACGCAGAAATCCCCTCCCCTGCCTGGACTTCCTCTTTAGAACTAGAGTGTAGAGTGAGGAAGGCGGGGAGGCACGGTGAGAGGAAATGGCATCTGGAATCCGGGGACCTTCCGTCTACCACAAGCCACTGTGTGGCCTTAGGTGAGTGACTGCTCCTCTCTGATCCTCAGCTCCTCTGTCTGGAAAGCATTGTGTAGGCCACAAAGTGCTGTTGTGAGACAGTCTGGCACTGGGGCCAGGAGCATGGGTCCCAGAGGCCAGCACACCTGGTTCAGCTCCTGGGTCTGCAGCTCCTGCTCCCTCCCCACTCCAGTTCTGTGATTCGGGTGCCCCTGACTTAAGCCTTGTTGCTTAAGAAGCTCTCAGAGGCAGGAGCTGTTGTTCATTGTGCTATGACTCGTTTCCCACAGCAGCTAGCAGAGGGCTGAACACATGGGAAGGGGCTCCTTGGTGCTTATTGGTTTGGAGGATGTGTTACTGTTGGGTGATTTGGGAGCCACAGTCACAGCCCTATCTGTGCTGGGCACTTCTGGACAGGAGAACCATGAGGTCACCCCTGAGTGACAGAGACCTGCAGGAGTGGGTTGTGAGGGAAGGGGCCATACCCAGGTCAAAGTACAAAAGATGTGGATTTTGTCATCAGGAGCCTGAAGGCAAATCCTGGCTCTGACCTTTGATTGAAGCAGTGCTGGGCAAGAAGCTTAACTTCGAAGAGCCTCACTTTCTTTACCTGAGCCTTGGAGTGAAGAGCAGCAACCCCGGCCCCCAGTGTTGTGAGGGACAAAGGGTCTTTGCTCTCCCTCTTTTGCTCAGAAGGTGTCCCTTGGCAAGTTTGGCACAGGTAAAGAAATAATTCAAAGTGGGTATGGAAAGTCATTATTTTCTTGCTCAGATTTCCAGGATGCCTATCTGGTGAAACCAGCCGCCTCTAGATCAATTATAACCAGAACTCACCCGCCACGCTCGGTTTCCTAGAACTGCTTGCCCTGGCTACCAAGCAGAGGGTCCAGACGGGGTGGGTTCTTCCCGGAGACTGAGAACCTCATAGTGTGCACTATAAATAGCTATTAAGTTGTGAGTACAGAACCTCATGATTCTCAGTTGACCTGGCACAGGGGTTAAGCATTAGGCAGCCTCTTCCAGGTCTCCCCTCCAGCCTAGGATGCAGGGAAGCTGAGCCAGGTAAGGAGGCAAAACCGGGATCGCCGTGGTTCAAGGTCTGATCTGCTTGGCAGAAATTTGGTTCTGTCAGCTCTTCTGGGAGAATTCAAACCCTGGTAAATTGTTTTACTCTGACATCTCACAGGAGCCTGGTTTATAACTAGAATGGCAATTCATATTTAGAGTGAAAAATATAACTGACAAGCAGAATAGCTGTGTCTGTTGGCTGGTGAGCGCATGCTTTTCCCAGTAGGGAAAGCTTGAGAGTAAAGATTAGGTATCATTTTCTTTGGCCATGCAGAAGCTTTTTAATTTGATGAGGTCCCATTTGTTTATTCTTTCCTTTATGTCCCTTACTTTAGGGGACATATCAGTGAAGATGTTGCTGCATGGAATGTTTGAGATTTTCCTGTTGATGTTTTCCTCTAGGACTTTTATGGTGTCACAACTTATATTTAAATCTTTTATCCACCTTGAATTTATTTTTGTGTACGGTGTAAGTTGGTGATCGAGTTTCATTTTTTTGCATGTAGCTGTCCAGGCCTCCCAACACCACTTGTTGAAGAGGCTATTTTTACTCCATTTTATGCTTCTTCCCTCTTTGTCAGATATTAATTGACCATTGAGACTTGGGTTTATTTCTGGGCTTTCTATTCTGTTTCATTGGTCTATGTGTCTGTTCTTATGCCAGTGCCAGGCTGTTTTGATTACAGTGGCCTTGTAATACAGTTTGATATCAGGTATTGTGATCCCTCCAGCTTTGTTCTTCTTTCTCAAAATTGCGAACTCCAAAATATATAAAGAACTCACATGACTCCACTCCAGGAAGACACAAAACCCAGTTAAGAAATGGGCAAAAGACTTGAACAGACACTTCTCCAAGGAGGATATACAGAGGGCCCAGAGACATATGAGAAGATACTAAGCATCACTAGCCATCAGAGAGATACAAATTAAAGCCACCATGAGATACCACTTGACACCGGTCAGAATGGCCATCATAAACAAATCAACAAACAAGTGTTGGAGAGGTTGTGGAGAAAAGGGAATCCTAGTGCACTGTTGGTGGGATTGTAGACTGGTGCAGCCACTGTGGAAAACAGTATGGAATTTCCTCAGAAAACTAAAAATGGAACTGCCTTTTGACCCAGCAATTCCACTGCTGGGATTATATCCCAAGAACCCTGAAACACCAATTCAAAAGAACCTATGCATCCCAATGTTCATAGCAGCACAATTTACAATAGCCAAGTGCTGGAAGCAACCTAAGTGCCCATCAGTCAATGAGTGGATCAAAAAACTATGGTACATTTACACAATGGATTTCTATGCAGCAGAGAGGAAGAAGGAGATTCTACCCTTTGCAAAAGCATGGATGGAACTAGAGAGCATTATGCTAAATGAAAAAAGCCAGGCAGTGAGGGAGAAATACCACATGATCTCACCTTTAACTGGAACATAATCAACAAAAGAAAAAAAGCAAACAAAATATAACCAGAGACATAGAAATTAAGAACAATTTGACAGTAACCAGAGAGGAGGTAGGAGGGGATAAGGAGGGGAAGGGTTTTCAGGAACTACTAGGAGGGACACATGGACAAAACCAAGGGGCAGGGGGAGAAGCAAGTGTGGGAAGTTTGGCTGGGATTGGTGGGGGGAGTGGTTGGGGGAAAATACAGACAACTGTAAATGAATGACAATAAAATAATTATTTAAAAAACAATAAAAAAAGATTAGAAGGTGTCTTGGTAAAAATGGAATTTGAAGAAAGGAGCTGAATAACGTTAGGGGAGGCTGGAGCACGCACACTTGCACACTCACTTCTTTCCCCCCATTTTGATCACAGACCCATTTGTCCAAGAGAGAAACCTGGGAATATCCTTGTACTCCTGCCTCTCCCTCACCACCCAGCTGGATAACTGGGTGCACACACTTGTTTGGTGACCACGTCCCTTCATCTCTATTCCCCCTAGTAATCTTTCAGACCAGGTCTCTCCTTTTCTGCTGCCACTCTATTAAGCTTCTCCTCATTTCTTCCCTGGAATGTTGCTGTCGCCTCCTGTATTAGTTTTTCATTGCTACTCTAACAAATTACCATGAATTCAGTGGCTTAAAACAGCACAAGACTCTAGGGGAGAATCCACTTCCTTACCTTTTTCAGTTCCTGGAGGCCACCTGCATCCCTTGTCTGGAGCCTCATTCTCCATCTTCAGAGTCAGGAGTGTGTCATCCCTGATCATTCTTCCATAGTCACCTCTCCCTCTGACCACAGCCAGGAAAGGGGCTCCATCTGTAAGTATTCGTGCAATTACACTGGGCCTGCCTGGATAATGCAGCATGCTTTTCCCATCTGAAAGTTCTTAATTTAATAACTCTACAAAGTCCCATTTGCCATATAAAGTAACATATTCATAGGTTCTGGAGACTAGGACAAGGACATTTGGGGACAGGGAGAGGCTATTATTTTGCTTACCACACTTCCTAACTGGTTCTGCCTCCTGTCCCTCACCTTAAATTCTGTTTTGTGGAGAATTTCCAGAAGGCTCTAAAAAGTGGAAATATTCATTTCACTCCCCCAGGATCCTTTAATGACTGCTTCTCCCTGCATGACCAAGTCCGAACTCCGTTATACAGCGTTGAACACCCTTTATCGCACTCCTTCCTACTTTCCATCCCTGCCTTTTCTCTACAAGCATTGAGTGAGTACCCTTAGTCTCCGTACTCAAAGTGCAGTCTGTGGACTAGAATTACCAACATCACCTGAGAGCTTGTTAGAAATGCAGACTCTCACGCCCTGCCCAGACCCCCTGAATGAAAACTGGACTTTTTATAGGTTCTAAATTTGAGAAACACTGTTTTTAATATTCATAGCTTCTTATGTCTTTCCAATGTTACTGCACTAGTAAAGGTCTTTGGGCAAAAACTTCAACAGAAAGGAATTTGTGGGAATTCGTAGACCTAACTAGAAGGCTGGGGAAAGGTACTCAGGAACTGGGGAGGATTTGAGAAGCCTGAGTGACGGGCAAGCTTATGCCACAGGAACCTTTCAACAAGAATTCTGTACAGCTCATTTACTTGCCAAATCCAAGTTTCTTCACCTGAGCCCAGCTCCAGGCCCAGTATCTCTCTTCCTCTGGCTCTGACAGGATCTGATCTTAATACTCAGCACTCTAAAAAACTAAATTGTCTAGTGACCCATCAATGACACATCCTTAGGGGGAGGAGGAGAATAAATTAAAACTAGTTAAAATACTTAAATCTATATGTAACAAAGAAATGGAGAAAATATTGATAGAAGCTACAGTCCTTAGTCATGCAGGTGGTCATGTTACTGAACAGACTGGGGCCCATTCACTTGGTGCCTTGGTGAAAGACCCAACAATTAATGCTGGTAGGAACAGGTTTTTATTTCAACATTCCAATCATGGAGGGCCCTGCGAGCATTCATGCTCTGGGCCCTGTTCTCCCACAAGATCCATCATTTCCCATGCTCCCCATCAGGCTATTAGCCAAAATCATCCCCGAAAGTTCCCCATTTTCTTATCTTAAGTTAACTGCACAAATCTCCATTCACCCTGGATCAGAGTCGCCATCCTCCCGCAGCAGCTCTTTTCTTCAGGATGTGGGGAATCTTGTCATCAGCCTCCATACAATAGTCCAGAAAAGCATGTGCCATGTTACTCTGGATCGTGGTGAAACTCGGGAAAGGCACAGGTCTTAAAAGTCCAGGTAAAATCCAGGTACAGTAGGACAGGATCTGGTAAGGAAGTCCGTTGCAGCTCCGGAGTCAGCTAGAGCAGGCACGATCACAGCAGCAGCATCTCCTTTCTTATTAGTACAGGCCGTGTGGCAAAAATCCCTTACTACAGAGAGTATGCCTCCTCCCTCACTTCTATTCCCCGCATGGCCAAGAGTGAGAATGGCTGCTGTACTTGGCCCAGAGCTTCTGGTGTGACCCTATTTTCGACTCCTCCCACAGTGGGTTACATCTGTTAGTCCTCTGTACAGTTTACCTTTCTGAGGCTGCCGTTGTTAGTCTGGGGAGGCGTGGCTCTGTGATGCAGAGAGAACTGACTCCAAGCTCTTGCACAGGCACAGCAAGCCCCCAGCTACATCATGGGTTAAAGTCACACCCATCTCCCTGGTAGCACAGTTTTTTAACATAACTATGAAGCTAGCTAACCAAGTTGCCATAGATAGACAAAATCTCCCAGTCCCCATTCTCCACTTCTCCCATCCCCCAAGCCAGGTTAGTGGGGATTTTTCCTCTGAACTCCATTACAGCCATGAGTTCATAACTGGTATTTATATCTTTTGTTAAGGTAATTTTTTAAAGGTTAAAATCATGACTCTTCTACAAATATAAAATTAACACATGTCAAAAATTTTACTTAACTCATTAATTAATGAGGGAACCAGTAAGGGGCTAAAAAAAACATTTCAGAGGAGACTCCAAAGAGCAGACAGAAAAGCCAACAGAAGTGATGAAATGTAATTGATTTCTTGGACAAATGGGGAGATCAGTTATACCTCTTTTACACAAAATCATTTGCACTGCAATCAGTTTCCTATAACTTACAAAGTTGTAAAATAGCTCAAAGACATTAAAAAACAAGATACCCATAGAACCAAGACAATTCAGACGAATGCTTTGGACACCTACTATGGGGAAGCTTCATCCAGCAGAGCTCTGCTGGCCCCTATGGATGAAAATAAGTCTACCAAGACATGATCTGCTTGGGGAGAAAAGGCTAACCAGTCTCTCAGAGGAGAAAGGTCTTGAGCCTCTCTCTCTGCGGGCTTTTATTGATTTTAGCTTGCATAGGGATGCATATCAAAGAAAGGAGGTATGGTTTACAGATAACATTTCTGGGATCATGGGGGTCCTTTTGAGTCAGGGTCTGGTAGACAGGGTGATACCAATCAACCATAAAACCTGGGGAAACAAACTTATTTTGTGCTTGGACCCTTAACATTTAAATTGAGGGCATTCTTAGCAAATCAGGTTTCACAGGATTTAATGCATTCTTTCTCAGGCCTGATAGCCTCCCCGTTGGGAACCTCTGGTTCCAGGACAGGGCTGCACCCCACTTTGGCATTGTAACAGGCCTGAATCAGGTGGGGGAAGCAAGGCAGCCAAGAGATTAGGAGACTTTTTACAGATAAAATGACTCGGGCTATCATAAAGCCAAGGGGTGAGGGTCTTTTGTCCCTCCTCCATAATTCCCTAAGTCTTTCCCTGATAGCCCCTTTGTGACTGTGCCTGCCTTAGGTTGTTCCTTCCTTGAGGAATCTTACCCGTCATTGACTATCCAGCCATCCTCCAGAGGCCAAGCAGGGTGAAGTAAAGGAGGCAGAGGCTGTGCCCCTGCAAGGAGGATAAGTTTTGTCTCCTTAGTGGCTTATGTTCCCAAGGTCCCCTAGCCGTAGGGCCTTTTCGTCTGTCAGCAGGGTTACAGCTTCTGAAAGCAGGCAGGATGGTTCTCAACAACCTACAATTCCATACCACACCCATTCCCAAATCTTTTACAGTTTTTCCTGTTGCTTCCCTCTTCCACCACGTACTGCATGCTCCCTTTGCCTTCAGTTAGAGCTTTGGTAGTGGGGTTCCTTATCTAGGGTGTGGCCTGAATCTTCATTCCTGCGCAATCTAAGATTTTAGTAATTCTAGCCCTATAGGGTTTAGTGATTCATTGACTTTTACCTCTGAATGGGACATTAGTAGGAGATGCCCCAAGGGTCACCCAGCCACCACCCTTCCTGCCACCCTGTGTACAGCAACCCTGGTTCCCCTTGATAATCAGGATCAGTTACCCCATCAAAACCCATAACTCCCTTTAGTATCTATTTTCCAGTGGCATAGTGGTCCTGAAATGGCCAGGTGACAGTCTAGTCTCTGCTTCCACTTCACTGGAACCATTTGTGTCCCTGCAGAAGCATCCATCCAGGCACAAGAAGCAGAAATGCTGTGAGTCAGACCAATGAATCTTGAACTTTAACATGCATACGAATGAACAGAGGATTTCATTAGAATACAGATTCTTATCCATTAGGTCTGGGGCGGGGCCTGGGATTCTGTATTTCTAATAAGATCCTCGATGATTCCAATGATGCTGGTCACAGGCCACAGGCCATAAATATCTGCATTCTGGGGATCCATTTGCATCATTCCAAGATGTGATCAGTTGTCCTTCCAAGTCCCTCATTGTGTTGCCAAATCCTTGCCTGATGTTTTAAAATGTACTTGGGATTTGTTTTAATCGGGTATGGTAAGGCATGCAGACACAGAAGTGACTGTCATGAAGGAAGAGGTTTATACTCATAGTTCACTAAAAGTAGGAGGCACAGTACATTTTACAGGGCCATGTGGAGAAGCACCAGGGATGGTGAGGAATCAGGAAGAGTGAGGGGAATAGGTGGGCAACAACCTCTATTGTGGTTTCTACAGGGAAGTGAAGGGAAGGCATTAGGATTGGCTAGTTGGAAGGATTTTTGGTATGTGGCCCTGGGGTTATGAGCGCTGGGGAATATTTGCTCACCCCTGTGAGTTCTGTAAAGGAAGCAGTTTGGAGTATGGGCTCTGGATTGGTCAGGTTGCATAAGAAAGGTACACTCTGGGGCAAGTCTTTTGCTGTTTCTAAGAACTGGCTAGTCCTGGGAGGGGCATTCTCTCTCCAGTCAGCAAGACGTTCCATGCCAGAGCATCAACAATACAGAAACATGAGAAAATATAGTTAATACACCTGGTGACAGTGTAAATGCGTTACCTCAGGACATTTCTCCTTGCAGGCTAAGTGCACTACTCAAAGGTCTGCCTGTGAGGGAATTTCACTTCCGCATCCTCTCAGATTCACCTGGGCTCTACAGCTGTCCACCGTGAGCTCCTGCCAGCAGATGGTGCAGACTCATCTGTAAACCAGGCTCAGATTGTTGCTTTCTCAGCCATTTGGCTTAGGGAATTCCCTGTGAAGCTGAAGCAGAGTACAGAGGCAAGAGAGAGTGTGAAAGGCTCAAGAAATAGTGTGACTGGCACAGGGGAGGATCTGCAGGGGAGGGTCCAGAGTGGAGGGGAGGTAAAAGAGGCAGCTAAGCCTGCTACCTCCACAGGCCATGCAGGAGGACTCTTGCAGGCTGCCAGCAGCCCTGGGGACATGGTGTTCTGGGCCGGGGCTGTCTCAATCCACCTCTGTGGCTCATGGAAGGTGTCTAGGCTATGCTTCCAACCCTCTTGCTATATGATCTAGGATCATAGCTTCTCCCTACGTCCTCACTCCTGGATCCTGCCCCTGATCAGTCCAGAGGGACTCCCTTGCCCTGCTGCCAGCCATCCTTCCAGATTTGCTCTCAAATTGGCCAGAGCTCCCTCTCTCTATTCTGGATGCTGTCCTGACATGCTGTCCTCCTCTTGCCAGGGACTTTGGGATAGAATCCCTTGAATCTGGCGAGTTCTGTTTCATGCCTTGGGAAAAATAGCCATCATTTGATTTATCTGCATATGATGAGGAAAACATTTCCTGGTAATTTATCTATGGTTTCTACCTCCAAGCCACCAGTATTCCATTTACCTTTGAGGCTCAATGAATCATTCTCAGACCATTCCTTCTGCATGAAATTATTTTAAAATGAAGGAGTGCTTGATGGAAACTTCTTTAGGCTGACACTTCAAGCCTCTCTCTGCCATGGCTCCTTCAACTTTGGCTGTAGCCCCAGGCTCCCTCCTGAGATTTGGTGTTGCCTTTCCAGAGGCCTTTGGTGCCCCTCTTATATGTCTCCTGGACCCTCGCACTGCCCTCAGCTTTGTGGAGCTCAGCCTCTCCTCCCTGAATTGCCTCTTTACTTTCTGGCTGGTGTAAGTGGCTCCATGTCACACCATGCCCCGACTTCAACAGGCCCCTTCCTCCCATGTGTACCCATCCACCCCTTCAGCAGGTACTTATGGGGAACATCTCCTGCCTTGAAAGTATCCTGTCTCTGTGTTTTCTTCTCAAAAATCTACCTGGACCAGTGTTTCCCAAAGGATATTCCTTCTCAACCTCGTTGAAACCACGCTTTCTCTCCCAGAGACAATGCCGGCACTCTAATCCAGTCACTCAGAACGTATTCACTGAGTACATGCTACGTGCCAGGAACTGATGGGGCACTAAAGATACAATGGTGTGCAAAAAGAGCTGGTGTCCACTCTCAGGGAACTTGTAATGTAGTGAGAAAAGCACAGGAATAAACAGATACTCTCAAAGCAGAGTGGTAAATGTTGTGATAGGGAGCGTGGGTGACCCTGTGAGAGGGAGAAAGGAGGGTGCATTTACCCAAACCTTGGACACTTCCTGGAGGAAATGACCTTAGGCTGAGATCTGAGGGCTGACATCCGGAGGTTAAAGAAGATGCACTATTCAGGGAACTGAAAGGGATTCATTATAACTGGAATGGAGAATTCAAGAAAGTATGGGTGAAAAGGAGAGCTCTTTATGGAGATAGTTAGGGGTCAGTTCACGCAAGGACTTTTACACCAATGTAAGGAATTTGGGCTTTATCTTAACAGCAATAAGGAACTATTGAAGGATTTAAGCTAGGAAGGAGAATCATCAAATTTGGATTTAACAAGATCATTCTGACTGGAATGTGGAGGGCAGGTTGGGAAGGAGGCAGAGGTATAGAAACTAAGCAAAAGACTAGTTCTGTTCTGGACAGGAGACATTCAAGGTGTGAAGTAAGGAAATGGCTGAGAGGTTGGAGAAAGAAGATAGATTCAACGTAAATAAGAGGGTCAAGTGATAGAAGCTGCTGGTCATTTGGCCGAGTTACATGAGAAGCACCGAGTTCTACCCAGAGAGAGAGTCTAGTCTGGAGCTGAAGAGAATGTCTAAAACGCAGACCTGGGACGAACTGGGGGGCCTGAGAAGCAGCCAGAAACTGAAGGGGGAATCCCCTTCAGCTGTGGTGGGCGAGCTTTTCAGGAAGTGATAGTTTCACATCCAGCTAAAAAGTGAGCACGTCCAGGAGAAAACTGAAAAAGGGTCCCATGCACTTGCTCGAAGTGTGTTATGACACGGAAATTGCACGGAGAGCAGCATGGACGTAGTGGGCGCCATGCGCTGAGTAGGGAGGGGCTGACGAACCGCACACTGCAAGTGCAGGCGACTCACTGGAGAAGTTTGTAGCTAAGGGTTTTGTCAAGGAAGGGGATTTTTAAATTGTTGTTGTCATTGTCCTTTTTTTTTAAAAATCCTCACCCGAGGTTGTGCTTACTGATTTTAGAAAGAGAAGAAAGGTAGGGGGAGAATGAGCGGGAGGCACACATGAATGGGCTGCCTTTCATACACGCCCTGACCAGGGATCAAACCCGCAACCTAGGTAGTGCCCTGACCCGGAATTGAACCTGTAACCTTTTGGTGTCCAGGACAAAACTCAGACTAACTGAGCCCCCGGGCCAGGGCATACTTTAACCAATCTAAGACAGAAATGCTTTCTCAGTGTTTAGTATGACTGAACACTTCTTCAGTCAAAACTCGGTCCTGAGTTTTGAGTGCTGGAACACAAACTGTAAAAGTGAAAACGCTCCAGAGCGTGTTGGCGAATATTGGTGCCGTGCAGCACCGTGCTTTTCCTTTCCGTTGACGCAGTACAGCTAGAAGTGCTTCCTCGTTGGCAAGGGCGAGAGGAGTGGTCTGAGCGTTCCCCCTCAGGGCGGCTTTCCAGTTGTGAGCACGTGAAACTTGGAGTTTTTTCTTATGTTATTATTTATTAACTACTGTATTATTTTCCATACGAACAACTGTCAACCTGCCTGTGACCCACCCTCTAAGGCAGCAGGAAGTTTCCTGTTTTGAGAATTCCTGTTTTAAAACTTCATAAGAATTTATTCTAAAATACCTTGGTGTTTTAATAGAAAAATGCTGTTTCTCCAACTTTCGGAGTAAAACTAACAGTGCAGGAAAATGTAGCTTTTCCGTCCTGTAGGTGCAGTGGCTTGAGGAACAAAGCGTCAGCCTCTGGTTCTGCCTGCGTAGAGTTCTAATGTTGTTTGGAAATCATGTGAGGGGCTTTGTTAAGTTAGGTGTGTTTATACGACATTAAACACTCCTAGATAGTGAAAGCAGCTCTACATCTCTTACAGATATTCACTAAATATATAAGTAACAGCTGAATATGAAATAAACCAATTTCCAGTGGTGAGGATAGTCTCACAGTAGCAAATAATCCAACTTCTTAACTTATTTAACACTAACAACTGTCAGGGGTGTCCAACCTTTTGGCATCTCTGAGCTACACTTTAAATGCATTGCAACACATAATCACAAAAGAATCTCATAATGTTTTAAGTAAATTTATGGTTTTGTGTTGGGCCGTGTTCATAGCCATCCTGAGCCACATGCAGCCCGCAGGCCGCAGGCGGACACCTCATCTTTAAAACGTCATGTTAAACACTGCAACCCACTGAAATCACACAGAGAGAAAAAAGATAATTACATCAGCTACCACTGAAAGCTTGAAAGGAGGTGTTGGGAAAAACACAGGCTGCCCAGTGGCTCCTTAACAGGCTAAGTCCAGCTGTTGTTTCCGGTGTTATTTGATCTTTTGAGGGGAGGACTGAAATGCGTGTATTTTGTTTCTAAACTAAGCCCTAATCTTTAAAACACATAAAATATTAGTGCTTTCTGAAGAGATACATAACCTGAAATTATGCGTGGAGCTGGTGTATCCATAAAACCCCGCTGCAGGGCACGAGTAATTACAATGTGCCCGTCTCTGACAGCGTGACGTTCTTTGTGTGAGCAGCAGGGACAGTCGGCATCCCGTGGGCTGTGACAGGCTCCTTGTTTGAATGCCCAGGTGGCAGCATGCCCTTCAGTGAGGTCGTCTTCCCGTTACTAGCCCTTTGTGACGGATGGGACAGGACTCGTTTGTCTTACCATGTATTTTCTAAAAGTGAATAAAGCCATTGCATTACCTGTGTGCTCCAAATGTTCGTTAAAAACCCAGACCAAGCCCTTTTTACCTTTAGTAATCATGAGGGATCTTTACATATTTACATATTGCACATTATATGTGTGGCCTGTTTAAACTGTTTTCAAAAAGAGAATATTGTCTTAAATGAATTGATAGGGTGCATCAATCATCTTTGCATTGGTCCTTGGGCTCTTAAATGATAGTGCGTTCATCAGTGGTTCTATACCAAATGCCTCCCTGAATAATGCGTTTTGCATCCAATGTAAAGAATAGATAAAGGGAGATGGGAGTGACTTCCACCCAGGATGGAACTGGGAGCCAACTGTCCCTGGTTACAGGGCCTGTATGAGAAAGAAAAGAAGAAAGGTTGGGGCCCACGCGGCTTTTGGGTCTCCTTTTTCCACGCAGCTTAGGAAGCTGGAAGGCAAGATGTAGCAGCAATGCAGAGCTCTCTCTCAGGAGTTTGGAAGAATGCAGGAGAGATGCTGCGGGAAGGAAAGGGATGAAAGGGCTGCTGGGCCATGAGAAGGTGTCACATGGTTTTGGATTCACTGGAGATTGTGGTGGCGACACAGCTGATGGTGCTGGGCTGCCTGAGCCACGGACTTCTTTTCCTGAGATACGGTACCCGGACTGGGCAGAGGGAGAAGGAAGGACTGTGTGCATCTGTGGGTATTCTAAAGGACTTTAGTATTTTAACAAAGACATTAAGTCATTACTCTAAGTCTGTATAACTGCTTAAATAAATACTTCCTTTCCTTTTCAAAAAAAAAAAGAATAGATAAAATCCTCAGTGTCAATGCAAAGCCACCGACAAGGTTGCCAGTATCTAATTTCGGTCCTTCATTTTCTTTAGAATTCACACTTGCTGTGATTGTTACTGATGAAGAAACAGATGTCATTGAACTATCAGGGGCTATGGTCCTCGTGGATGTGGACATCTGGGACCTGTTCTGTGAAAGGCGTGTTATTCTGAGTGCAGACTTTAAGGGGGTGGAAGGCATATTTGTTGAGACCGCTGGTGTTGCTGTGGGCTTCAGGGTGCTGGCCATGACGTTTTTTGAGACTGAGGAGACTGGAGTTGTTGGCGGTTTTGCTGGGGATTTTAAGGACTGTCACTGAGGAAACTGGGGTTGTGGATGGTTTCATAGTGCTTTTGGAAGATGCACTTGTATGGCTTAAAGGCACATGCAGGGTATTCCCTGTTGGTTTAGCAGTGGGGCATTCGAGAAGTGTGGAAAGACTTCTGCTTGATGATCCTGCCAACTCTTCGCCGCCCACAGCGGCCTTCGGCAGTGCTGCACCAGCAGCATCCCCACGATGAACACGCCCCGCCACCTTGCATGCTGAATCTCGTTGTTCTGAGGACAGGACACAGCAGCCTCCTGGGTCTCCAACCGAGGTGGCTGTGGCTTGAGCAAGAGCAGCCCTGGCCTACTCTGCATCCCCTTCCCCTAGGCTGGAAGATTTTATTAATTAATTAATTAATTAATTTATTTATTTAAAGATTTAATTGTTTACTTTAAGAGAGGGAAAGGGAGGGAGAAAGAGAAGGAGAGAAACATTGGTGAGAAACATGGATCAATTGCTTCTTGCACGCCCCCTACTGGGGACCTGGCCCACAAGCCAGGCATGTGCCCTGACTGGGAATCAAACCGGTGAGCTCTCAGTTCCCAGGCCAGCAGCACTCAACCCACTGAGCCACATCAGCCAGGGCAGAAGATTTTAGATTAAAGAGCAGTCTGATGAGCTCATGTTTTCGGAAGATCAGTACAGGGATGATATGTAGGGTGGGTTGGCAAGGGGAAAGCCATGCGACAAGGGAAACAGGAGTCTAGTTCAGGTGAGAGGGGACCAAGGCCTTGACTGGAATGGGGGAGGCAGTGGAAATGGAAATGGATGGTCATATAGGAGAGATTTTTTAAAAGATCTAGTTTCTTCAAGGGGCTGTGGGTTTTCCCACAGGAAAGAATTCTTAGGTGGCCAGTGAGGATTCCCACCGTTCCATCCCAGAGAGTCTGGCCTTGTTAAAATTCATTCCATGGTATGTCTCTGGAGTTTACTCACCTGGTATTGGCTCCTGAGTTACTCCTGGTCTGCAGGTCTCCCTGGCTCATCTGAGGGCTATTGAAGGTCACCCAGGGTCTACACTGACCTTGAGCCTGGGTCATTTGTGGAAACAGCCTGTTTGCCTCCAGCCCCAAGGTCTGGCGTAGAATTACACATGAGCTTGGGAAAGATGGAGAGAGCAACTTAGAAATGCAGGATATACTGCCTGGACATGCCTTAGCGTCCACTGTCGGGCCTTTTCTTGTTGACGTTGGGCAGCCATTCACCTTCACCTCTGCTAGCTTTGTTGCTCTGTCGTTCTCAGGTCAAATGGATGATGTACTGGATTATATTTGCACTTTTCACCACAGCAGAGACCTTCACGGACATCTTCCTTTGTTGGTAAGTGCTCTAGGAATTGGGGCTTTTAAAGGGAAGGTGCTACCTGGTGTCAGGGGAAAGGCAGAAGGGTCTAAAAGCAGTCTGAGACCTTACTGCGGAACGGAGAAGCCGGGGCAGGGGTTTGAACTGGGCTGTTTTCAATGGATCATTCTATAAAGTTGTTCTCCAAGTAAGTATTTATTCAATGACCTTGTAAGAGCAGGTTTTGTTCTGATAATGGTATAATTGGGGACAAGATAAACACAATTCCTCAATTAATGGAGTTGGTAAAGAAGCGTTCATATATTTAAAAAAAGAAGAAAGAAAAAGTACAAAAAGTATGTGACAAAACTGAGTTTCCTTCCACAGTATTCACTCTCACTGTAGCTACTGTTCATAGTTACATATGCTTTACTTTAAAATGTTTGTGTATACGTACATATACACATCAGCATAAACAGGGATATATCTAATGGCCGTATAGAATTCCGTGGTATAGATGGGCCATGATTTGTTGGATAAATCCCTTTTCGATGGACAATTTTTTTCTCTTATGAACAATGAAGCTGTTATAGCAATGGAGCAGGTAAAAATCATAAGCCAGTTCTTTGTGTAGATGTATCTTTTCAGGTGAAAGAGGCTGTGAATAATATATAGCATCCTGTTTCTATTTGAAGGGACAGTGCACATGGGAACGCAGACTGAAGGTCATGTGGCAAATACCCATCAGTGAACCAGGGTTGCTTTCACAACTTGGGCTCATGGGGCTGGTTTCACATTTGCTATGCTGTGTGAATGTTTTACCATGTTCAGGTATCATCAGAAAAAATAATGGGTATTTCTGTTTTGGAGAAAGAACTCCTTACCCAGAAAGGATCAGTGTGAACTTGCCATCCAGTTGTCCTCGGCCAAGGACCAGACCTGAACACCACTTCTCTGAACCCTCTTTTGGGTCAGTGACCTCAGTAGGTAGTTTTCCCCTGAAGGAGCCTGGCGTTCATCTCCACTGGGAGAAAGAGACGCCTCAGTCATTGTGGCCTTGGGATCCCCTCATTTCACATGCTCGTGCCCTCCTGCGTTGCCCTGTGCCCAGATAAACAACCAATTCGGGAGGGGGCTGAGTCTCTAGGAGCCCAGAAGGCGATCTGCTGAGCCATCCTTTGTCTTTCCCAGGCTCCGGAGCCAGCCCCATTTTATGCAGAGCTACACTGGGGTGGCCCCTCTATGTCCCAGGGAGGGAGGGTCACAGGCCAGGGCCAGGGAGGACTGTGTACTCCGTTGAACAGCGTGGCCAGCTTATGTCCTTCACTTTCCCCTCTTAATGGTGTTCTCTGCCTGGTGCTCGGTGGCCTCCTGCTGTCTTCCTGTTCCTTCTCGGGAACATCATGGGGAATAGTGTTTATCTTAGGAGCTCTTTCCCAGGAATATCGATATTTCAGTTTTGCTGCTTTTGGCTAAATGGAAATCCTGTCTGATGATGGATGTGCGCCTTCCCGGTGGCTGGAATACGTCCTTATCCATGTTCCTGAAATTTTAGAGTTTGATACCTAGTAAGTGCTCGACAACCATTTACGGACTTGATTTGATTTTGATTTTGGGAGATGTATTGGCTTTCTATTTTTGCTATAACAAATTGCCACAAATTTAGCAGTTTAAAACAACAGAAATTTATTATTTCATAGTTTCTGTGAGTTAGAAGCCCAGGTAAAATCAACTGAGTCCTCTGCTCAGGACCTCACGAGGCCAAAACCAGGGTGTGGGCCTGCCGGCTCTCTCACCGGCAGGCTCTGGGGGAGACTCCACTTCGAGGCTCAGTTAGGTTGTTGGCAGAACCTATTTCCTTGTGGCCATAAGACTGGGGTCCCCATTCCTTGACGTGTGCCACCCCCTTCATCTTCAAGCCAACAGTGGCATGTCAAGTTCTTCTCCTGCTTTGAATGTCTGTCATCTGCTACCAGTCAGAGAGAGATCTCTGCTTTTGTTTTTGAGAGTTATGTGATTGGATTAGGTCTACCTCAATAATCCAATATAATCTCCCTATGTTAAAGTCATCTGATGAATAATCTTAATGACACCTGTAAAATCCCTTTTGCCATGTTAAGAGAACATGTTTATGGGAGTAACGCTGGAATGAGAAGGTCATGGGACCAAAAATCTGCCTGTTACAGGAGGGTATCTGGTACCTGGCATACTTGGAACATGTGCTCGGGTGTGGGTAGAGTCACCCTTTCTTCCTGATCCACGTAGAGGCCCCATCCGGTCCCTCTTAGCCAGAACTGCTCACGTAGTTTCTGGGTAGGAAACAAGGGTCACTTGCCCCTCTCCTAGTGCCCTGAGCTTCACTTCTGCAGGGAAGGGGTTCCTTAGGAACCTTTCCTCCTTGCTGTAGCCCATGGCCTCATCATGCCCTCGGCCTGCTTGCTCTTTTTCTGCCAGCCTGCAGAGTGACAGATCACGGTTTTCTTCTGGAACAGTCCTCCCTCCCCCCTCTCTCTCTCCCAGAGAGTGGGCCCAAGACTGGACTCTCAGACAGGCAGGGTCCTGTGTCCCTTCCAGCAACACGGACACCAGCTCAGCAGCCCCAGTCTCTATAAGAAAAAGAAAAGCATCTGTCCTAACATGGACCTTCTGGCTCCCTAGAAATGTCGTTAACTTTTGTTCACATGCAGGATTGTGGATCGCCCCTCATGTTTTTGCCTCTCTCTTTCCCACCCCTCCCCCTCTTCTCACCCCTCCCCTAGGACAGTACCCTCTTCATTGTTAACTTTTTAAAAGCATTCTATCTTCATGAAAACAGCAATTGTATATGGTCACAGAAGAGGTAGGATGGGGCTTGTTTCACAATTTGTGCAGGTGATTTCATTTAGTTTTTTAAAAAGTATATAAAATACTGCATGCACATGGCAAGATAAAATCGAAATGCACTAAAAGTCTGTCCTCTCTGTCTCCCTCCCCAGAGATACCACTGTTAAAAGTTACCTGTGTTACTTGTATTTTTGACAGTTTCATCTCTTGTCCATCCCTCTTAGAAAACATTTACCCCTCTGCAGCGAAGGGGTGGTGTTGGCAGGGTGGGGAGACTACAGCTGCCCCAGGCAGCCCCGGGCTGGGCCTGTGCCTCCGAAGCTGTGGAGGAGATGTGGGAGCCCTGGCCTTTCCTCCTCACACCCAACGGTCAGGGCCATTTAGGGCATGTCCTCCCAGAATGATCAGGGTCCTTCTCCACTTCTTGGGTGAAGGCTGGGATGTGGTAAGTGGGCTGAAAGCAGACATGGTCGGTGGTGATTGTGTCAGTCAGGCCAAGAGACCCCAAGGCCTCTTGGGAAACACAGGGTGTGAGCAGTTCAGCCCTGAGACCCTAATGATCCATGTGCGGCAAGGGCCTGGTCCTGGTGTGATGATTCCAGAGACAGTTTGAAATAATCACGAGGATCCTGTTCGTTGTGTGTGTGTCGGGGGTGAGGGGGGAAGCAAAGGTTAGGAGGGAAGTATAGAAAGCTCTCGTGTATGCATGGGGGTGTTAAGGGACTCATACACACCCATGATGGTATTTCTTAGCCCTGGTCTACTTCTGGATGGATGCCCAAGAAACTGATGATGGTTTTGATTTTGGGAGAGGGACTAGAGGTCTGAAATGGGAAGGAGACTCTTTGTTGTATGTGTTTCAGACATTTGGGATTTTTAAACTATATGCATCCATTACCCATTTTAATATTTTTTTATATAATGAATGGAAGAGCGCAGTGGGACAGATCCTCTTGGGGTTATCTGTGTGTCTTGTGTGGGTGACTGAGCCTGCCAAATGCATTTGCTTTCCCCTCTGTTCCTTCAGCCTCCTCTCTCTCTGGCTGTGAAACATTAAATGGTCTTGACATGAAAATGCCCTCTAATTGCTGAGGGGACATTCAGGAAGAGCCTGCCAGAGGCAAAAGACAATGGCCCGGTAGCCCTCCATGAGGAGAGGGGCAGTTCAAGCTGCTGATGTGGGGTGTGTGTGACAGTTAAGGCTCTGAGGGGACTTGCTGGAAGTTGCCCTCATATCTGGGAGGGTGCCTGCAAGGAATTTACTTTTTTAATTCCTCAGTCCAGTGCAAGTGTCATTTTCCTCAGAGCATCGTGTCTTAAGGGCTCCCAGGGTATGTTTAATCAAATGTGGTGAGACACTCAGACACGCTAGTGACTGTCATGCAGGAAGAAGTTGGTCATGCCCACTGATCCCTAGGAAGAGAGGACTGCAGGACCACATGGGGACAGAGGTAGGAAATGTGGGGAAGAGCCTATATTACCGTTTCCATGAAAGGGACAGGCAAGGCAGGGCAAGCAGGTTTAGGATTGGCTAGGTTTAGGATTGAACAATTTCGGTGGGCTCTGGGGTGTAGAAGCTGGCCCTGCTTGTCTGACACCTGACCCTGGAATAATTAGGGCAGGGGGTAGTGGCCCAGAGAGTGAGAGCCCAGTAAAGGAGTCAGTTGGATGTGGTTCATACACATCAGGACAGCCAAATGAGGTTGCTCAGGTTTTTCATAGCACAGGCTATCTGACCAAGGTGAGAGTGGGGCTGCAATTCAGACGGAGCCCGTTTGTAACGGGTGTCCTCACGGCACTGCACCCAGCTGATGGGCTGGCTTTCTCCAGGGCGTACGTACAAAGGCACCTCATGGGTTAGTAGAGGGCCATTATAGCCCTTGTGTCAGGTTGCTGCTCTATCTTATTTGTGAGTATTTGCTTACTCTCTGTTTCCCTGACTGCGCTATCAGTTCCAGTGAGGTCAGAATCTTGTCGGCGTTTCCCGCTGGGCTGGGAGCTCCACGAGGGCGGGTTTCAGGTCTTTGCTCACACTGCCTCCGCAGTGCTCAGCACAAGCACTTGCAGTCCTGGCAAGTGCGGATGGGGTGAGTAAGTGAGTGGTATGCAGGACCCAAACGCCAGAATTGTGTGTGACCTGTGCCCCCAACTCTTCCTTCTTTGGCACCTAAAGGATAAGCTCTGTTTGCCTGTGGTTGACTTGAGTAGGGTGAGTAGCATCTTCCTTCCTGTCCCTACCTCTTTGGGGGCTGAGAAGACAGCCCAGAAGGGGAAGCTTATACTCTCATAAGAGAGTCTTTGTCTGCCCCACCCTGCAGTATATCCTCCAGGTGCTTGTAGGAGTGAATGGCTGGGTATGTGGCACAGGGGCCTGAGCCTGGAGACTGCGGCTGGGGCATAGGCGCCAACCTAAAGGAGTGTAGCCCGGCAGGAAGAACCCATGGTTGTCAGGCGTGGCTCTGGGGAGACTGCTGGACAGAACCTGGGTTCCCGACTTTCAGAAGAGGCGCTGTGTGCGGGGGGCGGGGGGTGGGGGGTGTGCGCACACCTTCCTGGGTGGGGAAAGGAGGAGTCTGTGGGCCTTGCAGCCCTGTGCAGGCAGGACAAGTGTCTGTGCCGAGTCTCGTCCTTCCCAGGCCCAGGGCGGTGCTGCCAAGAACCTAATGGGAATGTGTATTTCTCATCTCTCTCCAGGTTTCCGTTCTATTATGAACTAAAAATAGCATTTGTAGCCTGGCTGCTGTCTCCCTACACAAAAGGCTCCAGCCTCCTATACAGGAAGTTTGTACACCCCACGCTGTCTTCAAAAGAAAAGGTAATTTATGCTGCTCTGCCTATCACACCTTCTAGCAAGTGAAAAGTTTAAAAACTAATAAACACAAAGGGTGGGTTACTTTATTGCAGGAGACCCTTGATTGGTCATTTGTCCCCAACAATTTGCTCCTTCTAGTCTTTTTTTTAAGTCTATTTTTTCGACATATTTAGAAATAGTTGTGAAATTCTCAAAAAGATATTACTTGTCATTTTTTATTGTAAGATATTTTGATAAATTGAAATAAAAGACAGAAGAGATTCATTCATAATTCAACTCCCCAAACTGAGTTTCCTTCCTTCTGTCATGCTCAGTCCCTGTCCTTTTGCAGGTGTGATTTACACAGACTATTGACTGAAGCACTGAGAGATTAAATGACTTGAACTGGTACCCAGGCAGCTACTAAAAGAGACTGTAATATTATAAATTTCCAGTACAACGTTTGCTTTATTGTTCAGTGATAAAATGTATACTCTCAATGAAATGTGTTATTTTGGTCATTGTCACATTGTAAGTATTAATAAGAATAGTCATAATAATTTGTTTCATGAGCTTTACTTTTTGTAAAACTTTGTTTTTTGTTTCTTTTGCTTCAAGTACTTCACAAACACCCTTAGAATAAAAATGTAGATTTGTCTAATGCCAGAGATGGAAAAAAATGACAGGGAAAATTTCAGGAAAGGATCAACAATAACTAAGAATTCAAGTAAGAATTATAACATATCCTTTCAAAAGAAACTTAATTCTAAGCTACTTATAAGATAATGTCACTATGAAATTTTTTAAAAGATTTTATTTATTTACTTTTAGAGAAAGGGGAAGGGAGCAAGAAAGAGAGGGAGAGAAACATCAGTGTGAGTGAGATCGGTTGCCTCTCGCATGCCTCCAGCTGGGGATCTGGCTCACAGCCCAGGCCTGTGCCCTGACTTGGAATCGAACCAGCAACCCTTTGGTTCACAGGCCAGCACTCAATCCACTGAGCCACACCAGCCAGGGTTCATTTTTATTTGGTTTTCATAATGATTGTTGAGTACCACCACACATAGAGTTTAGTTTCTTTTCTTGACATGTTTTCTTATGCGTGACTTATTTTTTGACTTGGAATAAATTTCCAAGAGTGGTTTCAAATTGTATAATTCATTAATTATATTATGTGACTTTCTAAACTGATTATGTGATAGGATTCTTTAACATAAAATTAGGAGCACTATAGGTGGCTTTACGTTAGTTTGTATTATTTCTGAAAGTTGAATACTTTGAACCTCTAGGGGAAAGTTTGGGGAACGTGCCATTTGGATGAGCAGGCTACTGTAGACATCTCTGAGAACCACTTAGGGTCTATGGCACAGCACCTCTTGTCTTGTGAGGGTCCGTTTTGAGGAGTGGTGACCCCTCTCTTGATCTGGCTATCAAATCCCTATCCCTCCTACCCTTCTTTTCCCCAAAGGCTGTGCTCACCCTGAAGCTGCCACTGTAGTTTCCACTGAAGCGGATGGAGGTGGCTGACTCTTAAGAACTGCCCAGAATCACTCTCAGAATCAGTCAGGGGTCACTGCAAACTTACTGTGGTGACTTCCGGGGGAAGCTTAAACAAGGGATGAGCAGGGCGTTGACTGTCCCACCTGGCACCTCAAAGCAGAGGACATGCACCAGTGTGCTGAACTCCAAAGGAGACTGAGGCCAGAGGTCTTGGTCCGACTGAACTCTGAAATGAGCTGCTGTGATTACAGAACAGCTGTCCTATGTAACAGAACAACCCAAAACAAACGAACCAGTGAAAGGCATAAGCCATAGTTGATTCAGATTTGACCTTAAGCAAGTATTTTACCTGGCTTTAGCCCCTGAAGGCAACCTCAGTTCTCTTTCCCACCTTGTGGCATGTTGCTGGGTCGTGACCTCTGATTTCTGCTTTTATTTCATTAACTACAAAATGATCTCCCTTATCATCAAAAATAACACGTATCTCTTTCCGTGCCCTGATCCCTCCCATCTATAGGCGCACAGGGAGGTGTGTGGATGTGGCATGAAATAGCGATACGATAATGGAATTTTCACGCTGTAAGGGCCCAGTCCCCAGAGAGGAGGAAGATCACAATGGTTCTCACTTATGGAACCAGCCGCTGTGGCAGATACTTGACTGGAAGTGACCTCACGTCACCCGCACTGTGCTCCCGAGTTAGGAGCTATCACTGCCCCCATTTTCAGAAGACAGAACTGTGCGAAGAGGCTAAGTGCTTGCCAAGGCCTGACAGCCAGTTGGTGGCAGGCCTGAGGTTAGGCACTTTACTCTTGGCATTCCCTGCACCCCAGAGTCCTTCAGTGCCTTAGAGAGGGCTGTGTGCGGACTGGAAGGAGTGTCCACATTCAGGACCCTGGAGCCTCCCTGGAATGTTGGAGGGCCATAGGAACAATCCTAAGGTATTGCTTGAAGAAAACCTTCCTGAGTCTGAGTTGCTGTTTCCACAAAACTCCCCTTTCCATTCCCCTCTACTTCCTCTGTCTTCCCTCTCCCTGACAATCTACACACACCCAAGGTGCCTATGACTTCGGTCCCAGTGAGAATCAGTGACTGGGCAAGGTGCCAAGCCCAGACCTCTGGAGAACGGAGAAAGAACAGAGATCAGCCTGAACCTTCCAACTCAGTGTGTCTCTTTTCCCTTTGACAGGAAATCGACGATTGCCTGGTCCAAGCGAAAGACCGAAGTTACGATGCCCTTGTGCACTTCGGGAAGCGGGGCTTGAACGTGGCAGCCACAGCGGCGGTCATGGCTGCCTCTAAGGTACGGTGTTGGGCCCTGACCACCACAGCTGTGTGAGCATCTCGGTCCCTCCAGCCTGCCCTGCTCATCCCCTGTGCAACTCGCACACGACAAGCTAAGGACCAATCAGTGGTTTCTCGTCCTTGTTTGAGTCCCTTTGAAAATCTGATGGTGAATCTTGCCCCCAGACAATTGCACGTGGCTGTGTGTGCACACACACAATGTGTGCAATGTTAGGTTCCCAGAGCCCCTGAAGCTCAACTGTGGGTCCTAGGTTAACATCCTCTAAGTTACTTGGAGCTTAGGCCTGGAAGAAATGGAAGAGGAAGGTGGTGGGAGGGAGAGCTTCTCTGCAGCTTCCCAGGGAGAGTGGCCCAGCAGGTCCAGGGAAGGACCCAGGCCCCCAGAGAAAGCTGAGTGGCTCGGACACGGAGAGCAACACTACGTGTAATAGCAGCAACTATGGGAAGGGGAGGTTTGAAAGAACACTGGTCTGGTGGGGTGTTGTGATGTTAGCTTCACTTCTCTTTTCCTTCCAGCCCTGTTCACAGGTCCTCTGTGTTCCTTCTTAGTTTCTTCTCACATCACATTCTCCTTGTCGATGTGTCAGTTTCTCATTATGTGCTCAGCCTCGTAAAATTAAATTGGTAGATGTTTACTCTCAGAATAAATTCAGCAGATTGCCCTATAGTTTTCCTGGTGACTACCCCTTGCCCAAATCCACATGTTGAGTGGGGCTTTTCAGGCAGCTAGGGGTGGAGGAGAGGCAGTTACCCTAATGTTTTGGAAATGCTGTAGCTGGGAGGTGAGTTGAATTAGCAAAGGGGAGCTGTAAATCCTGGGTGGCGATGTGAGGGTTCACAGGCAGAAGGAGGTAGAGCTGTGGCAGGGTTTGAAGAGGGCAATTAACAGATCCGGTACCTGTGGGCTTTGGGAGGGTGGTGTGGTGGGGGCTGCTGACCGCAGCTGAATCGGAGCACTGAGCTGGGTTTTCTGCACCCTGACCCAGGGCGAAGCACGTTAGCAATGATTCTGGCAGAAAGACTCAGCACCCAGGGCTGAGTGTCTGTTTGAAAAGCGCCTTCCCTCTGAAGTCAAGGAGTTCTGCAGACATGGGCTGGGGGAGAGAGAAAAGGGGATGATTCCTATTTCAGAGAAGGATCAGATCCTTCTGTAACACAGAACTTCATCCAGCTGGTACCTGGAGGGGCCTTGCCCACCTTAGTGCAATAGCTGCTAGCAAGATGATGGGTCCCAGTGAGTATCTTTGGTGGGAACATTCCACTTTGGTGTCCCAAAGAGGTGTGTCAGGATTTACAAAGAGCAGTGAATTCCAAGATCCGTCTGTATGAGATGCAACCATTTTAATCTTTTATTTTTAAGCTGAAAGAAAAGAGAACTCAGAATTGCTAAATTCTGAATTCCTCAGGCCAAGTTTACAACATAAAGCTACAGAAACCTTCCCTCAGCCCCTTCTCCCATCCCATCTCCTCTGCTTCAGAAGCCTGACGGAAGATGGGTCACTGCTCTTTACTCAGCTCAGTCACAGAGCATAAATGTGGTATGTTTATCAGGGTGGCTCAATACGGGTCTCCTGTCCACCCAGCCACGTGTCTGTAAATTTTATTCTGGTGGTAAGGGCCATCCATTGCCAGGGCTGCCTCAAGCTGGAGCCCCCAGGGTCTTGCTGCCATCTTGGCCAGTCACCTCAGCCACTCTGACCACCTGGGGAAGCCCAGGAGCCCAGGCCCCCTCCAGCCAGCTAAACCGGACTACACCTGAAGGAAGCTGCAGACAGTCTGAAACTTGCCTCAGGAAATAACATCTTGATAGTTCTTTCTAGAAGCACTAAAGTAGTGAGGGAAGCCTGCTTCCTGCTGAATTGGGTTTCAAATGAGAAAATTTTCTGCTTTTGGGGGACTTTGCTTTTCCTCTTTAAATATAAACATCTTGAGAGAAGAAACAAATCTTCTCTTCCAAAAATAATGCCCTTTATTTTTAAAACAGATGTGTACTAAAGAAGAAGGAATAAACTCCAGTTTGGCTGAGGGGTTAATCAGAGGTTTCCAAGGCAACAGCGGATCACTCCAGGCAGGGGTCAAAGGATGATGAGCCATCAGTGGGTCCAAATCTAGCTTTCGTGTCCTTACCACCTGGGAAGCTTTGTTTTTTATTTTTCAGTAGGTTCTCAGATGTGCTGAATCTGAATCTCAGGCAGCTGGCTCATAAATCTCTATTTTTAGCAGGTTTCCCAGATGATTTTTAAATAGCCAGCTCTGTCTGGGTCACTGCTTGAGGCCTCCATTCAGAACCGTAAGTGCACAGGTGATTAGGGTTCAAACATTAACTTCTTTGACATCCCTGGGGTGCACACTTAGCTCCTCAGAGACATTAACCTTGGCAATGAGAAAGCGGAGCCTGAACAACCTTGTTGATTACTCCAGCAGAACAGTCAAAGCAGTTTTGTGAGAAAAAGACACCTGCCAAGTCACCCATGACCAGGGTGACATATAATCTAATGTCCAAACTGGGCCACATCTGAGAGTATAAGGGGTACTGTCCTAGTTATGCTGGGACAACAGGTATAGCTAGGTCTGTCCCAATCAAAATGGGGTTGATGGTCACCCTACTCATGGCTCTTGGACCCTGCCTGTCTCTTTCCAGAAAACACCCTCAACTCACAAATCAGTTCTCACTCTAAATATGTACTATATTTAGCCAAATGGATTAGAGAGAGAGAGAGTGAAGTGACTAAAGGACTCTGTCTTAGCTTGAACAGATTAAAAGGAGGCTGGGATCAGGTGACCGGACGAGGGGGTCACCCCTCCCTTATCTTCTGCGCTTTTTCTTTCCATTGCTGGCTCCTTAGGGGGCACCTGCCGAGCTCAACAGGGAAAAAAAAAGGGTCTTTTGGCTATTCGTCTAGTTAATTTTTTTCTTGTAACTTTGTACCCTGAGCCCTTTCCCTAAAAAAAAAAAAAGAGAAGAAGAAAAAGAATGTTTGCAGGGTTTCCTTTTGCATCATCATGAAGTGTGAAGAAATTTTTAAACCATATAATTATACAAATACAAGCTGTGATTGATGTTAATATTATCTCAGAACTGGAAAAGCTAAAACAAAAAAATTACACATGGGAAATTTCTCCTCAGGCCTGTTCACCCCCATCCCGCCCCAGGTTTTCCCCAGAGTCTAACCCCTGGCCCTGGGACGTGTTGATGCACCTTTGCTCTCAGTGAAAACTGCTGTGCTCCCCCTGGGGACACACTTCTCTGGCACCTTCTCGGTGGCCCCAGTCTGTTGACTGCCTCCTTGCTAGACCTTGGCTGTTAATTACACCTGAGGGAGCACGGAGCCCCAGGACTTGTTAAGTCTAGAACTGGAAATCCCTCTCCCTTTGAAAAAGTTATGCTCTGGAAACTCGTTTATTAAGCAAAACACATTTTCACACAAAAAACCGTGGTGAAACAAATTGATCAAAAGTTTAAAAATCATGAGATTTCCAGGCCGCCTTGTTCCCCTTGAAACTTGAACCACATGTTAGGTCTCTTCCACCTGCCCGAGTCTCAGACCTGGTTGACCGCCCTTGCTTTTCACCTGTCTCATCGCTTGGAAATAACGCTGCGGTCCTGCCCCTACGGGTCCCGTCTCCAGAGCAGGTGCAGTGGCACCAAGCCTGTCAGTCAGGTCGCCTGTTTCAGACGGCGGCTCCGAGGAGCAGGCGTCCTGTGAGCTGCGGTTCTTCTTCCCCAGAGTGTGTGTGGGTTCCCCCGCCCCAGAATCTCATGTTTCCCGTTGGATTGTCAGCTTCTGGGGATGAGGGGCTCTGGACTTTCCTTTTCCCTCGCTTAGAAAAACAAAACAGCGCTGCCTTCAGTGCCTTGCGCACATGGCTGCTTGGTAAACCTTGTTGGCTGAACAGAAGAGCCAGCCGTCCTGACTTCTCCAGTCCGGCTCTGTTCAGTGTGGCAGCCACTTGCCACCTCGGGCTGTTTACATTTAAATTAGTTAAAGTGAAGTTGCTCTAAAATCCAGTTTCTCAGTGTACGAACCCATTTCAGGTCCTCAGCAGGCACCCCTGCTGGTGGCTGGCGCAGGTACAGACCTTTCCCTCTTCACAGACGCTTCCCTTGGGCGGCAGCTCCAGCCAAGCCCTCTGTTAAGCCTCCGGGTCCTTTTCGCCCCTTCACCTGCAGTGCTCTGTCTTGACCAGGACCCTCGCTTATCCGCTCAGCATTTTGGGGCTTCTGCATATGAGGTTCACTAGGAAAACAGGGAACTCAGTCCTAGCATCACCTGTGGCGTAGCTCCCATTTCTTCATCCTGCCTGGTGGTCTGGTCCTGCTTTCTTTCACACCAGGACCTCACTTTTCTGACTTGGCTAGCCAAACTCAGGCAGTTTGCCTGGACTTGTTGTGGTCAGTAGCCACCAGGGGTAGCCAAGTCTTGGTTGTGGCCCTAACATCTGAACAGCTAGGTCCACAGGGAGATCAATTATTGTGTTTGCTCACTCATTTTTTTAAAATTTATTTTTAGAGAGAGAAGGGAGGGAGAAAGAGAGGAAGAGAAGCATCGATGTGAGAGAGAACATCAATCAGTTGCCTCTCATACATGCCCCAAGCCAGGGACTGAACCTGCAACCCAGGCGTGTGCCCTGACTGGACATCAAACTAGTGACCTTTTGCTTTGCAGGACAATGCCCAACCCACTGAGTCACACAGGTCAGGGCTTCTCACTCATTTTTTAAATTTCCACTTGGTGTTACTTCAAAAATAAAACAAACTCTACAAACCAGTTCAGCATAGTTAAAAATTAAGAAGTCCTCACCTTCTTACCCTTCTCTCTTATCCTTCACTGCTCAGTCTGAACCTCTTGCTTGAATAAAACACCACCATCAAACACCGCAGAACTTTATTTTTGGAACCAGAAGCTTGTTCTGGGAAGTTCACGAGCATAGTGATTTGAGGCTTATGACGAGACTGGAATCATTTGCCCTTGCCTTTGTTTCTTCCTAGCAAAAAAACTGCCTGTTTACAGTTAATCAGAGGGCAAGTATTGATTTTCTTTTTGCGAAACCTCCCTCATGCTTAGAAGGCATTTTCAAGGAAGAAGAGAAGCTGCTGTCCCTCCAGGCCTCTGTGTCTCGCTTCTGTGCTTCACTCCATCCTGTTGCTGAACCCAAGTGGCCAAGGACTACAAGAAGCCTCATGCTTGTCTCCTCACCCTCCAGGGAACGTTTTCCAGCCACTGTGCTAGCTTACAAGTTAATCTTCTTCTGTTTGAGTTGAAGGCTGTGTGGCATAAAATTAATATATGGAATTCACTGTGGCAACTGGTTTGAAACACCAAGGTTACCTGAACTGTTATGAACAGCCTGTTGAAAAAGTTGGGAAGTGTGCCCTACCCTCTAGTCTCCCACACAAATGAGCTTACCCCCAGCTTAGCTTTCCAAACCATGTGGGGGCAGAACCAAGCAAGACTTTAGACCAGTGAGGTTCTGCCCCACTCGCCTTTGTCATTCAGTACCCCATCATTCTGCATCCCTTTCTCCTAAACGTTTCTGCTTGGAGTGTCACCTTACTTCACTCCACTTAGCAGACGGGTAGGTGGATGAAAACACCAGCCCGGCATCACAGGTAGCTGAAGAGGGAGGGCTGGAACTCAGAGCCGCTGGTCTGACATTCCCTGCCCCCTCCATTCCATGCTTACCTGTGCAGATGATACACAGCGGTATGTATCAAGGGTCCTAGTGGGCAGAGAAGCCAGCCTGCCTGACCTCAGAGAAGAGCCTGGTTGAGCCTAGGGGGTCTGAGAGGGCATTTTTAGGATCCCATGTGCTGGGGAAGAGGTACTTCTTGTCTGTGATGATGTGGCAACTTCCTGGTCACCTCCTTCTTCTTGACTCTCCTCTCCTGCTTGCTCTCTTCTCCCTCCCCTCGCTCCCTGAGTGTTGGGTGGGATTTCTCCCCTTGCTCTCCTCTCCCTCCCTGGGCCATCTCCTTTCCATCACCCTCAGCTGTCACCTGATGCTTCTCCTTCCTCCTGCCTACTCTTCAAGTCCTGCCCACTTGACGTCCCTTCCCTCCTCCCACACCTCCTCTCTTCACACTCCCCTCTGGCTTGGACTATTGCAGTAGCTGCCAGGTGGTCGACTGCCCCTCTCCCTCCCCTCTGAGGCCTGAGCCGTCAGACCCTGATCCCAGCCTTCCCCTCTTGTCTCTTCTTACCTTTTGGTTCTTCTTGTACTGCACTCCCAGCACCACTGTGCACTATTTCTAGAATTTTCTCTTTCCTGCTCTTACTAGTCCTTCATCTGCCCCCATTTCTGCCTGTTTGAAATTCTGTTCACCCTTCCAGGTCAAATGCTGCTGCCTCTGCAGAACCCCCGCAATTCCAGGTGGAATGGGTCTCTCATGCTCTTGTACTCATTTATATCCATGTCGTATCGTCCCCAGTAGGTGTCAGTGAGTGTTAAAGGAATGAAGGACTGTCACACACATTTTTAGCGGCCCTGGCACGTAGAGTAATACTTAGCATCGAGTAGCTTTGGAGATAAGTAGAGTGGGGTTAAAATTCCCAGTTCCCCCACTTACTGATGCATCTCTGGGAGCTGCAGCTTCTTCACCTGCAAAGTGGGTGTGGTAATGGTGCCTACCACAAAACAGTTAGGAGGTGATGCACATAAAGAGTTTACAGGATGTAGAGCTCATCCTAACTGATTAATGAAGATTCCCTGTTACTCCCTTCTGCTCATGTTGGTTTGATCTCTGAGACTGACCGGGGCCTTCTCTTCATCACTGTTGGGCAGAATTAGAGAAACAAGTAGGACGCTGCCATTGGGTGGGTATTTATGGTTCAGATTCTTCTGCAGAAGAGGCTGGGCTTCCCACCAGTGTGGGTCTACGCCCTCTTCTGTTGTCCCATGCACACCCTGCCTGTGCTGTGTCTCCCTGGATAAGCCATCCTCCTGCCCTGGGCTTGCTTCCCTCTTGGCTCTGGGCCAGACTTTCAAACAGCTGCTCCTTTCTCTTCAGCCTGGAGGCAAGTGGGTCCCTGTGGGGCAGCTTACAGCATGGGCACCTGCCCCGCTCTTTCCCCCTTCTGTCCCCTCCTGCCCCAGGAGAGAGGACCATCTAACCATCTAACCGTGGGTTGCTAGCTTAGGAACAGACCTCAGATGCCATCACTGTAACCACTTGCTTCACAGGGGAGGACACTGAGGCCCAGGTGTTGCCCAAGGTCACACAGCTCAGCTGGGGTCAGAGTAAGACTTTCTAGTTGGCAGTCCAGCATCCCTTGCATCACTCCCAGCACCCCCAGGCCCCACTCCCCTGCACAAACACTGGACTGACGGTTTGTAACCATTTCCTGCTTGGAGTACACCACCAGGCCCCGAGGCCCCGTGGCTAAGTGCCCGAGAAATGATGGTCTGCCACGGAGGATTTGAGAGTTAGCCACAGCCCTGGTACTTTAAGGTTGGCTGCCTACCCTTTTGTCCATTTCATATCAGACACCTCTAGGAGTTAAGGAGGTGCATTAATATGCAGAGCCAGCCAGCAAATGCTGCCAAGGCAGGCTCCCTCTTTGCCTTGAGGCAAGGCTGGGGCACCACGTTCATGCAGGAGGTGGTTGGTACATACCAGGTGAAGGAATTTGGATCACACGAACATGTTACCATAGATAAAGAAGTTCTATCTTCTTTATCACTTTGGATGATGTGGGCACATTTGTAAATAAGTATAAGTGTAGTTTCACTTTTCACTAACAGCTGAACAAATCTGTCCTGTGGATGCCCCCGACCCCTGCCCTTGTTTTCCTCTCACTGCCCCTTTCCAACAGGCTTCTTGTGCCACCATGCTCTGCAAGGAAGAGAGGTCTGCTAGCACACTAACCTCCCCTCAGGGCCTTCACCTCTCCAAGAGGAAGTGTGGAGCAGGCGAAGCTCTGGCTGAGATCGTTCATCTAGCGGAGACTTGTGTGTGCAATGGCAGCAGCAGCCACTGTGCGTGGAGGGCCTCCCTGACCCGGAAATACTTTCTCCTGGTACTGGCCTGACTCATATGGCCAGGCCCTGGTCTGGGTGACAGCGACTTGACTCATCTACGCCTCATCATTATTCAACACGTCCCTCTCTCAGCCCCCAGCCCCTGCTGCTCGGCTCAGCAGCCGCCTTCTGGTGCCGCAGGTCCATCCTATTTCAAACCAGAGCACCAAACCAGCCTTCCCTTGATGGTTAATGTTTGTTTCTGCATTATCATCTCCCATTAAGGGCACTTCCCAGAAGGGAGGCTAAGAAATACAGTCTTTTTTTCCAGACATGTATGTGCCCAGCTGCAAGCTGAGGAAGGAAGAGAGAGCAGGCGTGGGGCCAGTGCTCGGTGTGTGCCACGCAGGACGTCTGGGATGTCCTGATTATTCCAAGCTCCTGCCTCCTTCGCGCTGCTCACTACTCAAAACCGTCACTGGAGCGCTCATCAAAGTTCACATGTAGGCAACCCAAATACATGCGTTCTGGGCTTATCTCTTGTTACCCTCCGGCTCCAGAACCTCTCCCAGACCCGTCCAGCCCCAGGTTCCCAAACGCGTCTCTGCTCACATATGGCCCACACTCTCACAGGCACAGCATCCTTCCCCTTTCTGATGACGCAGCCCTTGCCTTGCTCAAGTCGGAGGCCTCCCTGTACACCCAGGTGGGGGGCCGGGGGTTTCGGCCGACAGTGCTGTCTCTCCCTTCTCTGGATTTCTGTCACACACTGTGTCATCTTTGTCATTTGCCTCCTTGTGTGCGCTTACGTCTTGACGCCCCAGCTAGACTGTGAGCTCCTTGGGAGCAGAAACCATACCGTGTTTCCTGTTCATCTTTGTTCCTCTGCAGGACCTCACACAGAGCTTTGTAAACATCAGCGTTTGTTGCGAATGAATGAGAATGAATGAATGGAGAATCGTGTGAGTGTAGGAGGCGAGGGCAGCATGGCTCCCTTCAACCCTGCTCTGTAGGCTTGGTGCCCACTGCATTTTTTTCTTTTCCCCTTTATCAGGTGGCTCGACTCTTTCATTTTGTCTTCTCTTTGGACCTCAGCGAAGGGCAGGTAACCCCTTTGAGAGGTGTGACTAACTCCAAACTGATCCGGTGGGGTAGAGAGGCCGACTGCCCCCACCGCCCACCTGCGTGTGGTCCGGATCAGAGCCAGGTGCTCCCCTGCTGACACCTGTGTGCGTGCGTGCGTGTGCGTTCACTCCAGAGGCGGCTCCCACGTCACCATCCTTCCGGAGCCTCTTAACTGTATTAATTTGGCAGCGCCTAATTTACTTTTTTTATTTTTTCTTTCTTTGTTTGATGCCTGGAAAATGAACTCAGTTTGATGGCTGATGCTGTGGTGGGGAGCAGTCTTGTCTCCTGCTGTCTTGTTTGTGCCTCCGATGCTGCGTCACAAACAAGGCCCCGTCCCCGTCCGGCATGTTGTGAGGTGCCTGCCTGGCACCACTGTGGGGCACGTGGGGCTGTGGCAGGAGCTCTGCCAGGGAGGCGCTGCACTGTGGGGCCTCAGCAGAAAGCACTAACTGTTTCTGGGTTACTAGTGGGGAATGTGGCCATGCTGGGGCTTTGCTGTCGGTTGCCTGCCGCACTAAACCGTTCTGCCTTAATTTCAGTGTCCTCAGGTGGGGGTGTTAGATATGTATGAGGTGAGACGGGCTACAACGTGTGCCCTGCGGCAGCCGTCCCCTGTGGCACGATGTGTCCCTCGGGGAGGAGGACTTCATCCAGGGCTTACGCCCGGGCCAACGGCTGTGTTGAATCAGGGCATGATGGGCCATCAAGCAGGCATTCTGTTGTGGTAAACTGTCCTCCTGGGACTACCAGGTTATTAAAGGTCTGGGGTTTCCTGAGCACACCCCCGTCCCCTGACCAAGAAAACATCGAAACATACAGACTTTGCTGTGTGCCGGCTCAGACTAATAGAAAATTTAGTGACCCAGTTTGCCTCCAGAAGCCCAATTTTCTAAGGGTTTTACCTAGGAAAAAAAGATGAAAATAATCAGGGACGTCATTGCCGTTATCCCCAAGGTACTTCTGTGGAATTCCTGCAGTTCTGTGGAGCACAGCTGAGGGACCACTGGGCCATGTGGTGTTGCCATGCCCAGAGGGCACTCAGATAAGCAGTCACAACAAAGCTGGGCACACAGCACCCACAGCCCTGTGGGGAGCAAAGAGCACGAGTCCTACAGCACCCACAGGAGATGGGTTTTTACGCGAGGCTGAGGATGTCTGCCTTTCCAGCCCCGTGGCGCTAGGCTGGAAAGGGCTTCTTCCAGGCAGAGGTTGCTGAGGACAGAGTGGACCTGTGCCGTGACGGCCCCAGGGCGGGTGCTTGGAAGTAGGCTGACCTTAGTCCCTGAAACCGCCTCAAACTTCTTAGCTTTCTCTGTGGCTCATATTCTAAACGCTTGTTGACTGGGGAGGAAATTGATACAAAACATTTAAAACACACGTGCTGCGCTGAGCCGGAGTTTTTTCACCCTTTGTCAGAGTTGCCTTGGGAGGTCCAGTGTGTATTCTAGAGATTTTCAAAGCATTCTAGAAACTCTCATTGTAGAATTGAAATCAGAGCCAGATAGTGAGCCGTAGACAAAGGTCAGACATCCTTGAACTCAGAATTTTCCAGTTGGAAGCGGATCTAGCTCCACTCTTTAACTTCCCAATGAAATCACACCCCTGAGAAAGGCCCAGCTGACCTTGTGGAGGCCCCAGAAGCAGGGTTGGGGAGGGGCAGGCAGGGCTCGGGGGCGATGCCATGTCTTCCTTCTCAGTTGCTCTTCTTTGTTCTGTTTTATTTTTAAATAGTTCCATGTCTTTTTTCGGTCTAGATGACATTTCTCAGCATCGTGCAAGCTCTGTGTTTACCAAATGGGGTCCTCCAGGTGATCTTGGGAGAGTGCTGTGGTTGTTGTTAAAAATGAAATTGTCACGACTTCTTAATGCTTATACATGTTCATGGCACCACATTCTAAAGGACCAAAGAGGGCATTCAGTGCAGAGTAGGTCTCGTGCCCGTTCCCGCCCTCCACTGACGCGGCTGTTTCAGAAGAAGCCCCGTGACCTTTCGGCAGGCACTTTCACTAGTCCCTGCCTGTGACCATGAACACGGTATAACTTGGGTCCCCATCTCTTTAGCGGACAAAACTTCAAAGACCACATCTGGGGTGGAAGGAAGTGGCAGCTCTGAATGGTGGCTGCTACCAAGAGACACACTCCGCTTCCCACCTGGCTCCCACCTTCCTGCTCCCCCCGCCCCCCCGCCCCAAGTCCTCCAAGGCCAGGTCAAGTGCAGTCTCCTCCAGATGCCTTGCCTCTCATGTGTGCCCTCTGTCCTGTGCACCCTACAGACCTCTGGCATCTTTCGTACATTCCTTGTGGACAAAGCCCAACTCCCTGGTCTGTAGGGTGCTCCTTCAGTTCTGGGACCCGGGCTGATGCCTCAGGGTAGGGGCAGGGTGGGTTTCCTGCTGTTGTTCTTTACTCAGCGGTTTGCTTGATAAATAGCCATATGTTCATTCATCCAACTCCTTGACCCCTAATGTGCATCCGGCAGAGTGGCAGACACCGAGGCCACAACAGTAAATAAACAATCTGGAGGGGAAGGCAAACCAAACAATGCCGAAGTTACCACAATTGAGTGCAGTACAGTAAGTACAGAGTGCGCCGAGGGCACGTGACAGGCAGCCGAAGTGGTTAGAGGAAGCTTCCCCTGAGAAGCGCAGCCGCACTGCGTGGAGTCTGAAGTGCTGCGGTGTCCAAGACACGTCACTGCCCTATGTGCCACTGAGGAAGAAATGGTACCAGTCAGATCAGGACATAATGCTTTCTCACTTAGAACTTCTACTTCGACTCATTAAAATGACTCAGCCTTCTTTAGATACAGGTTTTTCTGTGCATCATTTTTGTGTGCACACTGAAAGGAACATATCAACACAAGAAATTGGTTGAGGTCTTCCTAACCTCACTTGTTTGCATTCAGAGCCTGACTCTTCTGAATCACTTTCCAATTCAGCTCATCAGAACCCATTTACAGCTCTCCGCCTCCCAGGGCGTGGGTTGACCCTGGGATTTCGGTGCTGCTCGTACTTATTCTGCCAGTTCCGATGCTGCCACTTTCTTGATCTTACCAGAAGGTGTCAATGAAGTGTGTTTTAGACAACCTGGACTCATATTCCTCCTTCAAGTGGTTCTTAATTGGTTTGTTAACTAAACACCTGGGTTTCGGTTGTTCAGTTACCCGCGGGGAGTGACAGCCAAGTGCGTTTATGTGTGAGTAATGACAGTGGTGTCAAAGCACTGGTGAGACCCACCCCAACTTCAGAAATAAAAAGATGTCTTAGAATTGCTGAACATCATTTACCAGAAGTCTAGGAGTAAGTGAGTGCCGTCATTATTCCTAGTGATGTCAGTGACGTCAAGGCTCTGGGTGGATGTCTCAGTGAGCCTCCTGGTCACAAGACGGCAGTTCTGCCACGCTTGGAGGCAGAAAGCAGGCAGCAGGGTCAGGCCTTTCTCTTGCATGTCAGGAAAGCACCTTCCCCAGTTATCAGATTCCCCTTACCTCCCATTGGCCAGGACTGCCCTACATGGCCATCCATAGCTGCAAGGGAGGCTGGGAAGCCTGTTTTTTTCTCATCATTTCAAGAACTGGGCTGGGCATGACTTCTGGGCTGTCAACTAACAGTATATCCCACTGTAGTCAAATATGCTTGGGGTGCACTGGTTACCCCAAAATACTGCAGAACTTCCCAAAGCTTTTAATATGGTAATGTGGCTCATTGAATTTTTGAAAACATGGTATTAAGTTTTTTCCAAACTTAGAAAATTTATTAAAATTGAGAATCTAATTTTACTTGTTTCCAGAGGAAAAAAAAAAATGAAGGTTCTCACCCAGGCCAGGTAGCTCAGTTGGCTAGAGCATTGTCCAATACGCCAAGGCTGCAGGTTCAAACCCCGGTCAGGGCACTTACAAGAGTCAACCAATGAATACATAAATAAGTGGAACAACAAATGGATGTCTCTCCCTTCTCTCTTCCCCCTCCTTCCTCTCTCTAAAATCAATTTTAAAAAATGAGGGAAAAACAAAATGAAGGTTCCATAGAGCAGATCTGAAGTGGCAGTGTGGGACAGGGTTGGGGGCGAGTGGATAGAAATGGGGTCTTGCGGAGAGACAGAGCAGGCTGAGAAGTTTACAAATGAGAGGGACAGACTGGTTTCAGCCGTCTGAGGCTCTTTTCCACGGGCACAGCTGGCTTGTCTGCAGGAGCCTTGTGCCCCTGCCGCTTCTCGTCCCTCCGAGATGGGGCCAGGTTGGCGCCGAGCCGTTGTCCCCTCCCCTCTTTCCCAGCCCCTGCCATTCCCAGTCTTCATGATGCTTGTGACATTGGAGCTGAGCTGGCCGGCCTGTGGGAGTGGAGTGGAGCGGAGGGCCCTGCTGAGACAGGCACGCGTGCTGCCTGCTGCCACTGTCCCTTGGACAGCCTGCCGAGCATCTGTGAGAGCTGGCAGACACATTGCTGAATTAGTTCCTGATCATTTGTCTGGGCTTGGGATCACGAAAACCCTCCTGGTCCTTTTGGCCAGATGTAATCTTTCTTTCTTTCTTTTTTTTTTTTTAAATTTTGATAGCAACTCAATGTGTCTTAGACAGCCACAGCAGTGATCATCACAGCTGACATTTTCTGGACACTGGCTGTGCATTGGGCTTTGTCACAGATATCTTTTACCGGCACAGTCTCGTTTAATCCTCAGCACCACCCTGCCGTGTGAGGCTCTTCGGCAGAGGAGAGTGCTGAGGTGGAGCGAGGCTGAAGTCGCCCAGCTGTTGGTGATGGGACCGAAATTTTCATCCAGGTGTGCCTAGAGCTGTTGTCCGTGGTCTTCACGGTCGCCTCTGGTACGGCACTTCTGTGTTGTCTGTACATTGATCTTTGTACGTTTTGTCAGAAATCAAGCTGTTCTTGGTATTTTCTTGGTATAAACCTAGCACAGTTTCTTACCCTTGATAGGAAAGCTCCTGATAAATAGTTGTTGACCAGATAAATGAATAAATGGGAGGGTGAATGAGAGAGTGAATCGTGAGCAGTTTTCCTGAATGTTAGCCTGACACTGAATTACTCCCTTATAATTATCAGATATTTTCTCTCTTCAGAATCAGTTTTTGTGCGTTAGTCATCTAATTTCTCCTGAATTCTAGATATCTACACTATTTCTGAGTAATCACAGCTCATTGGCTGATCGATTTGGAGGGGATTACACTGGGCAGCTGGCTGGTCGTGCCCTCGTGTTCGTGGCAGAGGCCACCCAGCCGTCGACATCCAGGAGGTGAAGCCTCAGCCGCCTTGTCCACTGTGGTTCCAGAGCAGTGTCTGTGGCAACGAAGGTGGCTTCTGTCTTTTTTCACGTGGTGTCCTCCCAAACCCCTTTGCTGGGATTTATAATTCTCATTGTATATATTTGCTTACTTAAATCATCTCCTTTTTGTTGTTGCTGTTTCTTGGAGGCATTGTTTTTATATCGTTGGTAGGTGGAGAACTTATTTTTTCATATTTTAACGCGTCTGTTTTATTCAGACGTTTCTGCTAAACTCGCCTGCAGGCTCCTCGTGTTTTCCCCTCCCGTCTAAGGGGCTCATCCCGCACGTGCTCCTCCGTCTTCCTGGCTCTTGGACTAGGGTCACCCCAGCGAACTGCTGTGCTTTGGTGGCCCATTTTCATTACTCTTTTTTAAACTGAGTAAAATGAAGACATTCCTCAGACCCTTCTGCCCTCTCTAGAAGCCTCCTTCAAAGCCCGTTTGTTTCATCAGTCCCTCACAGCCCCAGCCCAGGGCACCCTTGTTGGCCCTTCTCATTGATTTTGTGCTGGTTTGTTGTTTCTGTTGTGTTTGCTGTGCCTTATTGTCCCCAAGTCCTCCAGCCCTCCAGAACCATTCTTTTCTCATTATGCAAATAAAATGCCCTGTGCCATCATTTTCCAGCATCCCACAGGTCCCACATACCTGTACTGTGGGAAGTCTGACGCCCCACGGGTATTTATGCAGATGCCTGGAGCTCATTGATCTGCAGGGTGGTGACTTGCCTAGCACCTTCCATTCAAATCCCAATCCAGTTCTCCACAACCTCAGTTTCCTACCAGCCTGTCCCCCAACCCCAGGCCTCCTTCTCCCCCACACAGCCTCCTCGCAGCCCCTGAGGCTCACTGCAGCTCTGCCCCTGCCCTGTGCCTTCAGGATGGTCCTTCTACTCTGATGCAGACAGATCTCCTGCACCCAGACAGCAGGGACCTTCCCTTCATAACCGTGACGGATCGATCTTGCTTCCTACACAAAAGAACGGTTTCCCCCTGAGAGGATTCTGTGGCTCCCTCAGAATATGAAATGGTTACAGCCAGCAGGGTGTTTTCTTAATGTCATATTTTCCTTCCTGATCCATTCCCTTTGGGCATTTTGTGATGCACAAATGCAACGGTGGGTGTGAATGTGCTCTGCAGTGACGTGAGCAGATGAAGGAAACTGCTGTTGTCATGCATTTAGAAAGACGGCCTATATTTTATATCCTTTGGAAAGAGTCAGGACTGAACACGTAGATTTTTAGGTTTTGATTTTCTGACCAGATTCTTGTGTGCTGGGATCTGAGAAAAACGTAGTTCTGTAAGGATTTTTGTTTATGTAAAGCCAGAGAAGGAGCCGGCAGCTCCTGGAGGGCAGGAACTGCAGGCAGCAGTCATGCCCTTGGCCCTGGGTCTGTCTGAGGCTCCAGTTCATCATCTAGAAGTGTCTAAAGGTGGGGAAAGAGCCGGGTGCCAGAGGAACAATTGCTGGGCCCAAAGGAGGCCCTGGAATATTCCAGATCTCGACCCTCAAGGACTCCAGCAAATACTGTGGGCACCTGGCCCTCCGCAGGGTCCTTCCACGTCTTAATTTCCACCTTGCTGGCTGTCAGAGCTTCCTGTTGGCCTTTGTTTGCCTGTCCCCTCCCCCCCCCACCTCTTGCACTTGGTCTGTGGGTCAGGTCACTGACGTTTGCCCCTCCTGTGTTGTGTCCAGGGACAGGGTGCCTTATCAGAGAGACTCCGGAGCTTCAGCATGCAGGACCTCACCACCATTAGGGGAGATGGCGCCCCTGCTCCCTCTGGCCCCCCACCACCAGGGTCTGGGCGGGCCAGCGGTAAGCACGGCCAGCCTAAGATGTCCCGGAGTGCTTCTGAAAGCGCTGGCAGCTCAGGTAGGTGACACTCACTTCCTCCCTGTTCCACCCTGTAAGCCTCAGTTTCACTGAGGGGCCCAGTCCACTGTGTGGCCTGTACCCGGGCCCCTGCCCCAGACTTGCCACCAGCTTGGATGTTCATCAGACTGTGGCAGGCCAGCCAAGGGACAACACCACTCAGACCAGGACAGGAAACTTGGGGGCAAGTTTAGTTCGCCTGCCCCAAAGGGTCCCACCTCCTTCATCTGATTTTATAGGGGCCGGGGTGGTTGGGTCGTAGTACCTGGCCCAAAACTAGAGACAACAGGTACAGCTGGACTGGGCCGGGCAGCTTTCTCTGTTCTCTTCCTCTCTGACCTTTCACTCCTGGGGGGCCTTACCTGTCTGAGCCCTGAGCACCCCCTCCCACCTGCCCAGGACCCATGGCTTCATGGTTCCTTTCCCTGTGTGGCTATTTCCTGTGCCTCTCTCTCACTCTGTCCTGTCCTCCCACCTTCGATCCCCCTCTCACCACACACACCTCAGCCGCCACGTGTCCGGGAGATGGGGCGCGGGGGTGGGGAACACCAGCTCTGAGGTCTAACTCCTCTGGGGCTTTCGGAAACCGCATATCTGGCTCTGGCTGTCAAACTCCTGGCAAGGGGTCTTCAGTATTGGGATTGACCTGGGGACCTTGCGAAGTCCTGGGTCCATCTGCAGATTCGTTAGGTCTGGCCGAGAGACCTAGATGTGTGATGCCATCGAAGGGCAGCCATGCTTGGGACCCACCAACCTCTGATCCATCAGTGGGTTTCAGGTTTGTGGAGGGTGAGGGCATGGGTTAGGAGGCAGGGAGCTGGGCTGGGACTCACGGTGTCCCAGGCTGTTCCTTGGGGAGATTCAAGGACCTTGGTCCTCAGGAGCTGAGCATCGCTACTGCCTGCAGAGGGCTGATGGCAAAGGGGGTACAGGAGACAGTTCCAGATTGCTACCCCTGCCCCTCACCTTTGGTGGGAAATTGAGCCTCAGGATAGGAATTGGGTCACTTTTCTGGAATCTGCACCTGTGATGTGTGCCTGGTGGCTGCCCTGCCGTTAAGTGTACAAACGGGGACATCCAGGTCACCCGGACCCTGACTGAGGGCTGCAGCCTGCAGGTAGCGCCTTGGCCCGAGCCCCAGGGACCCCGCCTGACTTTCGGAGGTCTTAGACGTGGTTGGGAAAGAAGGACCCTGATGGCCACCCTGACGATGATGAATCATGTCCCTCCAGGGAAGGTCGGACAGCACAGAGCCAGGCCTGGTGTCCTCACCTCTCGGGGATAACCCCTTTCAGGACCCCAGGTTTGAAGACTGGCTTCTCTGTTGGAAAGGAGATGTGTTAACCCTGGCAGGGCTGGGCAGGTGACGGCTTGGCCATGGCGGGAGGTTATCTCCTGTGGAACCCCTCCCAGCAGAACGTAGAATGGAATCCCCAAAGGGCAGGCAGGAAGGGACCTCAAGAATCACAGCCTAACCCTCTGATTTTACCGACCAAGAGACAAAGGCCCAGGGAAGGGAACTGTCACCAGGGTCGCTGCTGGTGGTGTTCTCCTGTAGCCTCCTGACTCCCAGGCCAGTGCCCTCTGTCTACTCACCCACTGACCATCCAGGTTTCCTTGAGCATCTACGGCTTCTCACCTGCTGGGCTCCATCCCAGACAAAGGGAGGTGAAATGGGGTTAGGTGCTGCCTCCACCCTTGAGCGGCTCATTGGCTATTGAGCCTCAAGTGCAAGCTGTCATCTGGAAGGAAAAGGGGGCCAGTTCTCTGAGGCTCGGAAGGCAGAGCAGAACCAGTGGGGTGAGGTTCCGAGGGAGAACCACTGACTGGCTGCGTGACCTGGGCAAGGTGTTTACTGCCTCAGACCTCAGCTTCCCTATCTGCCCGCAAGGAATGAAGATTCACATTTGCGGGGTGGTTATGAGGATTCAAATGAAATAATCCACGTAAAAGCGCTTAGGGTCATTCCCGGCACTCTGGTAGCTGCTATTATTGTTCTTGTTTAATTTACCTATTACAGCAATTTACATATGAAAGTGTGGGAGAGAAATGGGCTGCCTTGTGAGGCAGTGAGATCTCTGTCACCGGAAGGGCCCAAAGCAAAGCTGAATGATCTGGTACCAAGGCTCTAGGAAGGGATTCCTGATTTGGCTCAGAAGATTTGGACCTAGGTGGCCCTTTGCCGCTTAGATTCTGTGCTGTCACTACAGAGGTGAGCCAAGTAGAGGAAGACGGCTCAGAGAGGCCTTGCACTGGGCCAGGCCGTGCGTCACCTTGCTGGGTTATTCAGGGCAGCCTCGGCACTGGGAAGGTGAGAAGTCTGGAGGGAGCTAAACGGCGGTGGGAGCTGTCCCCTGGGCTTTGAACATCCCCACAGACCAGCACCAGGCAGAACAGAGTTTGGGATGATTTGTGTGGTGTTGGCACTGCCACCCCATCAGCAGTGGCCCCTCTGACACACCCTGAGGAGGCAGTGGGGCTGCTCAGGTTGCAAGCCAGGCGGGTGGCGCTCAGTGGAGAACCAGAGAATCCCCGGCCGCTGCAACATGACCCAGCTCTGCTCACTGGCTTCCCTGGCCTTGGCACCTGTGGTTTCAGGGGGCAGAGAATGGAGGTGCTGACCGGGCAGGGAGGACAAAGGCCTTGGGGCTTTGTCCCAGCTGTTCTGGGACCTAAGATAAACATTATCTCAGCAAGAAAAACAGGTGGAAGATGGCCCAAGGCCTGAGCATGGGGCAAAAACACCCAGATCTGGGGCTATCATAATCCCTCAGTTGAGGGGTGGGGTGTCTGGAAGGAAGTGGCAAAGAAGGCACCGCCACACAGGGCTGGCATGCCTTCCCAGCCCCCACTGTGGGCCTTGGACGCCAGGCATGGTCGGGTAGGAGAAGGGGCCCTGGGTCTGGGCTTCCATCCTGTCTGGGTGACACTGGACCTGTGCAGGGACAGCACATGCAACACAGCGGGGCAGCTGTCAGTCAGCAGTCGCCACTGTTTTTCCCACTGGGCCTGGACTGAGTCTAGGACCTTTCTCAGAATGATAGCCCAGGGAGTCACTACCAGGAGTTCGACCTTGGCACAGAGATGAGCCCAATCCCCGTCGCTTTCTCCTCTGGAAAAAGGGCACAATAACCCCTATGCAGCCTACGTCTCAGGGTTGTAAGGAGGGCAAACAATTGGCAAACCCTGGACAGGAGTTAAAGGCAACCTGGGAGCAGGCAGGGGAGAGGCGGCGGCTGCGCCCCTGCAGTTGTGTGCAGCCCCTGGGAACGTGGTCCAGGGTGGATCTTGAAAACATGGTGCCCAGTGAGAAAAGTGCAAAACCGATGTGATATTATGTAACAAGTTATATAAAATAAAAGTACAAACCCATTGTCAAAATAACAATGTGGAGTTTGCAAGAACACATTGCCCTCCTCACAGAGTGAATACAGAATGTTTTGTCAGACACCACGTGTTGAAAGACACTGGACCCGTGAAGGGCAGAGAGGGAGCCGGGACAGCGGTCCTTGCCTCCCACGGACTAGGGGCCGCCCAGCGCGCGTCCAGTGCGCTTGCACTCAGGCCTGGGTGTGCACTGACCCCAATGGGTGTGCAGAGCGGCAGGTTAGGCCTTCAACTAATGGCCAGACACTAAGAACTTTGGGGGTCAGAGGTCAATCTGTGGGTTCATAGAGGTCATTCTGCCCTGCAAGGGGTACAGAGGAGGGGCATCTATCTGGGCCAGGGTGGTTGGAGTTATTTCCCAGAGGAAATTTTGACCCCAACCCCTGCCCTCCCTGGGGCTGCAGGATCCAAGAAGTAACCTCTGTGCCAGCCGAGGGCATTTGCTAGCACCCAAGAGGAAGCTGGATCTGGAATGATCCCCTCCCCTGCGTTGGTGTCTCTGCAGAGACCCACATCCATGGGACCCCTATACTGAACACACTGAGATCCCCACATTTCTCCTGGGCCTCCTTGTTTGCCTGGGGCTGGTTCCTGTCAAGAGGGGGGCTATCACTGATGGTCCCCCCATCCCCACAGTGTGCACCTGCTGCTCCACCTGCAGGACCAGGAAAGGTGAGTAAGCCGCCAGTCTCTGCAGTACGCTGGACTCGCCTCTGGAGGATGTTCTAACCACGAGCTGGCACCTGACCTTGGGGCTCCCTTTCAGCAGCATGGTCTGGGAGGGGAGGGGTTAGGAGGTTAACTTCTTAAAATAGCAAACATATGATCTTACAGTGTCTGCAGGCTAGAACTTTGAGGGCAGCTTACCTGGGTGCTGCTGGCTCAGGGTGGTCAGGGTGCTGGCCAGGGCTGCAGCCATCTGAAGGCTAGACCGAGGCTAGAGGATCCACTTCCAAGATGGCTCTCTCGTGGCTGCTGGCTGGAGGCCTCAGTTCCTTATCACGTGGGCCTTTCTAGTGCCCTTAAACATGGCAGCTATCTTTACCCACAGTGACTGGAGAGAGGGAGAGAACGAATGTGAAACGCAGGAGTCACGGAACCTGTCAGGGCCTCGGCTCTGATGTTGCGCACCACCACTTCTGCCCCGTTCTGAGTGCTGGCAATGAGCCCCTGAGTTCGGCCCACATTCAAGGGGGCGTGGGGGCGGGGGTTAATCTTTTCTTCCTAAAGGGAGAGGCGTCAAAGAATGTGTGGAGGGTTTTAATGCCACCACAGGGTCCTATTTCCTTGTGCTCTGGGGTGAGGACACGGGAACTCGCCCAGGGCCTCAGCCCCAGGCGTGTTGATCCTGCTGCCCCCAAGGGAGCCCTGGTCCTGCTTTGCCACTTACTACCTGTGTCCTCACGTGTGAGTTGCCTAACCACTCCGAGCCTCGGTTTCCTCATCTTGAAATAGAGATCAAATCTCTATTGGCTTCCCGCCTCCCGGTGCTGTTGGGAGAATGGCTGTGAAGGGGCATTTGGAAGGACAATGTGACCCAGAGCAGCTGGGAAACCTCAGGGAGAGGGGACGAGCCTGGGCTCTCCTGGTCCTGCACGGGAGCGCCTGCTGCTGCCTCCTGGGTATGCGCGGCGGCTTGGTGGGCCATGGCCACCCCTCTCTCCTGGCTTGCTCCTGCTGTTTTCCTAACCTTGACTAGACATTTGAGGGACCTGCACTAGTGCTGGACCAACCCAGCTCCTCCTTGACCCCCATGTGAAGCCCCCTAGCCTGCAGCTGCCCCCTGGGGCGAGGGCAAGGGCAGGGCAGGGGTGGGGGAGGCATGCACAGGGCCAGGTACTGCCTGGGTCCCCAGACCCGATGCCACTGAGGCAGGGCCTGTCCCTCCCACATCCTGGCGAGCAGGAGGACCTGAAGCTGTGTTATATGAAGAGTCCTGTTTTCTCTATATTTCTTCATTTTTAAGCCTTCTCAATGCCAAGGACTTTTAAGGCCTGTAGAGGACTTGGGGTTTGGGAGGCCGTAAGCCCATTGTGAACTGACAAAGGACTTGTGAGCTGGGGACAGAGGAGACAGACCAACCTGCCCCCCTGGCTATGACTCTGACTGGCCATGTGTCTCCTGGGGGCCCCCTGGCCCACATCAGATGCAGGGGGGCCCCTATATGGTCGTTAAGTTGTGCACCAAAAACTAATACGATGCTGTCTGCCGATTATATCTCAGAGGAAGGAGGGAGGGAGGGTCTACACGCAGCAGCTCCCAGCGCTCGGGGCCAGTCTTGGGCCTGGGGAGGCACTGACGACCACGCAGGCAACTGTGGTTATTTCTATCAACTCATCCTTTAAAGTTTTGAGTTTGTAAATTCCGTGAGCCATATAGAAAGCCTCCAATTCTGACACATTGTCACTTGGGGGACCAGGGAGAGTAAAGCGGCCTTCTCCTCCGTTTTCCTTGTGGAGCTGCTCTGTGCTGTGCCGGGAAGCCCTGACCTCCCATGACACCGGCAGGGTTCATAGTCAGAGGCTGCCCTTCCAGTGCACTTCGATTGATTGTAGCAGTTTTGATTGTAGCAGTTGCTTGTAGGAATTTACAGTTTGCTGTCCGAGGGAGCTGTGGGCACACAGCACACGGCAGCGGGCAGGGCTCAGAGGAGGCCCCAGGCTGGGGTGGCCCCGCTCAGGGGTGATCTGGGAGTCTCTGCCCCAGCTCTCCCTTTCTGGGGGCCTCCCAACACCCAGTGCCCCGAGTTCTCCCTGCTCCCTGAAGTGTGCCTGCAAGGGACCAGCCGATGATGACTCCCCAACCCCACTCCCTCTGTGACCGCAGGGAAGTCCCTCCCCGCCCCGCCCCAGCCCCTCCCCTCTAACTGGCAGGGCTGGGCTGCAGGCCCCGTGGCCCTCACAGCTCTGGCCAGCTCTGCAGTGAAGGGTGATGGGTGTGAAGTGCCAGCAGATGGCGTCAGGGGAGGTTTGTTTCTCAGGTGGAGCTGGAGGCCAACTCTCGGGCAGGGATGTCCTGAGAGAGGATTTCAGGGGTCACCGATGCGTTGGTAGAGGGCCTGGTCGCCAGAACTGATTTTCATCTGCGTCTCAGATTGCAGGAGAGCGCGCTGTCCCCACTGCTGCTCCTTTTGCCCCCGTCGGCCGATTCCCTGTCGTCCCCTGCGTCTCTATTTCCTGTTTCTGGTCCCTCTCCTGTGCCTGCCTTCCTTTCCTCCCACCTTTTCTCTCTACCTACCTTGATGTAATGCAGAACTGAAAAATCTGTAGTGCTGCTTGAAATGAGTCATAGAGATGGGTTTTTTCCTTTCTTTTTTTAAAATCAAGTGTGTGGAACACCATTTTAACAAGTAGACTCGACCTTATTGCCCCTCCCCATCGGGAGTTGGGGGAGGTGCTCCCCTGAGCATGGCCTGGGCCGTCGGCTCCCTCTGCCGGCAGGAGGAGCTGTCCAAGGTCCAGGGAGTGTGTGTGCGCGCAGGTGTGCGCCATGCATGTTCCTGCAGGTGTGAGTTCCAGTGTGCACGCAGGTGTGCGCCATGCATGTTCCTGCAGGTGTGAGTTCCAGTGTGCGCGCAGGTGTGCGCCATGCATGTTCCTGCAGGTGTGAGTTCCAGTGTGCGCGCAGGTGTGCGCCATGCATGTTCCTGCAGGTGTGAGTTCCAGTGTGCACGCAGGTGTGCGCCATGCATGTTCCTGCAGGTGTGAGTTCCATTTCGAGTTCCTGCCCTAACAGCATACTCCTTTCTTTCTCCTCGGTGGCCGTTGGACGTGGACGTAAGTTCTAGACCAGCATGCTCTTCGCACATGTGTGCTGACTCCCTCTAACACCCGCACTCACGTGTGCTGTGTGGGGTGTTTGCTAACCTTGGCTTGTTCGGCTGCCCGCCAGGGTGGGGTGCCCAGGGCTCTGTGCCGATGGGTCTGCTGGGTCTTTAAGGGCTGGGGGTCTCCTCCAGTGTCTCCCTCCCTGCCCCCTCCACTTAGAGAAGAGGTGGAGCTGCTTGCCAGCCTGCTGTAGTCCTGCTGACATGTTTGCCAACACACATGTCAGCCCAGGCCATGCACTCACACCCCTGCTGTGGAAACAAGAGGGATCCCTGTCCTTCCCTAGAGGCCACAGCCTTGGGCTCTGTGATGGCAGCCCTGCAGGCTCAAGGCCCTGACTGCCATCCAGCTGAGGTCTGGAGGTGATGGTTGTGGCCGTGACCTTGCACAGGAGACTCTCCTCCCACATCATTTGTCTCTGGGAGCCATCACAGTACGAAGATGAGGGCAGCAGCACCCTGCTCAGCTGCTCGTCCTCATCCTCATCCTGGTGCCCCTCTAGTGGGACCATGTTCTGTGGGGTTTATTCCTTTGCTTATAGTATTCCCTGTCCCAAAAAGAACGTGTTTTCTCTGCAGAAACATATATGAGAGATCAAACCACAGAAAGAAAAGTGAAGCGTGGAGGAAAGGCACTAGGCAGGTGGGATGGAGGCAGAGGTGAGGAGAAAATTAAAGATGTGCCTGTTGGAGAGACCAGCGCCCTGGCAGCCAGTGCAAAGAGGGAAACGCCGCGAAGAGATTCAGTGTCACAACACGGTCACCAGCCAGAGGCCCTGAGGCTCAGTTTGTCCAGTGTTTATTCTCCCGGGTCCGGAGAGTACAGCAGAATATTACAAACAACATTCTTGGCAGAAACGCTCGGTGCACACAGTGGTCAGCAGGGCTCTTCTCTTTTTAATAGGTTCTCTCTGTTGCTTCCATTTCAGGCTACCTCTGGCCCCCAGGCCGCCCACACTAGCCTCCTTTGCTCCCATCCTCTGCTGAGTTGAGCACTTGTTTTCTATTCCTGCCTGGATATCTGGCCCCCCCCTGGGCCTATCGCTCCTAGTGGGCCAGAAGGCTGCTGCTTTTCTACCCTGTAGCCTGTGCTCCAGTGTGCAGTGGACAGCCCACCTCAAAGCCATCTTGGTTTCAGTCCTGAGACAGTGGTGCTGGTGGTAGCTGTTGTTGTAATGTGGGGAGTCCGTTGCCCAGGCTCAATGGTTCCAGCCCTGCGAGTAGGCCGCATTGCTGGGTGCCTGAGGGTCTGCGGTTACAGTGCACACCTTCTGAGAGATCACTATCAGGGAAGCCCTGGGCTTGGGCTTAGAGGCACAGACTCAGCCGGTCCCCGGGCCTGCTGCCAGGCTGCGGGGTGTCTGGCTGGGCAGGCAGCTCCTGCAGTTTCTGCTCTGGTCTGAGGGCTTTTGCCCTTTTCCCTGCTTTGGGCAGGAGGTATCTGTGCCCAGAAGGAATTTCCTTGTGGGTGGGTATCGGGTTCTGGTTTGGGGCGAGAGCGCAGCTCCCTGAGATGGTGTCAGTGCCCCACCTGGTCTAGTGACTGGGCGGCCACTGTGTGCTCAGCCCTGGGCTGTGCACAGAGGGACCAAGGCAGGGTCTGCCATGCTTCCCAAGCTCAGGGCGCTTTCTGTCGGGCTGAGGCAGTGAGACTGGCATGGGAACCAGGGCACGCAGCACAAGCCCTGTGGTTCGGATTCCAAGTGCTGTGAGGGAGAGGGAGTGGGGAGCCAGGGAGGGCTCCCTGGAGTTGCCTGTCTTTATGTTCGGCACCCTGAAGGGTGCGGCTGATTAGGGCAAAAGGAAGGACCAGAGGATAATCTAAACCCAGAGTGAACAGGCTGGCAGGCACGCAGAGCAAAAAAAAATATTAAAGGAAGGTTAATGATCTGAGGCTTGGCCCTTACTAAGGTGCTGCTGTCTGAGCCGGTCAGTCTGAGCCTACAATTCATCGTTGAACTTTGTGGTTAAGACAACTGTGCTCTCGTGCTGCCACCCGCTGGCTGTTTGGGAGAACAACAGTAACTGGGGAGACTGCTCAAGATTAAGGTTCAGTTGTTAGTTTTACTTAACACGCTCCTGCTGCTTTTATAGTCTAGTGAATCCCCTTTTGATACAGAAAACACATTTGGTGGCTGAATATGTTTTTAGGAGCAGTAGTCTGCCCCAGAAAGAGCTCTGGTTTCTATCTGCAGGCCTCAGGGCAATTGGATCAGGTGATTGGTTGGAAAGCCCCCTGGCTCTGCATTCTGTGATTCTAGGTAAAAACGATATATAAAGTACAGAAAGATGCATCTGTGGATGTCAGATAGGCTGGCTATGGGCAGGGAATGTTTTATAGCTCAACTAAGACAGGACCATCTGGCCAGCTGGCATGGAATACACTCAGCATTGAACACTTAAAAAAATACTGTGCATTCAATGGCATGAATTAATTCTGGAGCGTTGCCGGGGGATTGGTCAAGGCAGACTGAAACAGGAATCTTGCTGTCTTTTTGGAGTAAAGGCTACTGCTGGATTCCCCTCCCACTAGGCTCCTTTGCTTCTATAGGACTTGGCCTTTGAAATGAAAAATCTACGTAGCTTTTTTAAGGTTCTCTGTGAGGCTTCCTGGCATTTTACATGCTGTCTCTTAAAGAACGCTAGGAGCTGAATATGCAAGTGTAACGCACTGTCAACATTGCTGGTATGTGTAATAGAGAAAACTGTGTGATTTCCCTCCTGAAATTACTGCCAGTCTTTTTAGAGGAGACCCCCCCACGCCCCAGCATCTCCCGGTGTCACAGGTGTCACAGGTCTAAGCTGCAGGGCTTGACCTGCCTCGGTTAAGAAGCATCTTTCTTCTCCCAGGGAAGCGGTGCCCTGTCCCGGTGGTGGAATCAGCAGATTCTGAAGCCTATGCTTGTTGCCATGCACAGTGTGGTCAGCCTTCCAGCTGCACCCTCACAGTCCCGGATCCCCCGGCAGGGTCCCCAGAGGATACTGGCTGCTTTTTCAGACAGAGGGGCCTCGGTTGTCCTAACAGACCTGACTTTTCGTGCTGTGTGCCTAACCTTGCCCTTGCCTGCCCTCCATGCACCTTTCCACACTGACCCCTCTTCACTGTACTTTGTCTCCTCTGTGTAGATTGTAAATGGACATTAAGTGGTTGAGGGAGATGTGAATGAGGGTGGTGTGAGGGCCTGGGAGCCCCACCGGGTCCAAAACCCATTGGCCTTTTCTGATGATGAGGAGGAAGACCTGCTGGATTTCATGTACAAGTATAAGGCACCTCGAAAGATGGAGTTCCCCCTGGAGGTACATGGTGTCTGGGCTGTGGGATGAGTGTGTGTGTATACAAGGGCTTCACCCTGGAGACCTGGGGGTCCTAAAAGCCACGTCCCTTCAGGCACCCAGCATTGCCCGAGTGCCATGGGTAGGAAGCCCTCCCTCTATCACACAGGCAGGAGAGGCCACTAGGCAGCATCTAGTTCCTTGCTAAGGGGTGAGGTGAGGGGAGACCCTAGTAATGTAATTTAGAAATAGGAGATGGGATATAATGTCCAAAAAAATTTTTTTTAATTGGCTACTAACCTATGTGGGTAAAAAGCCACCAAAATGAATGTTTGAGCGGGGTGGGGTAGGGGGGGCGGAGAAACACTCAGAGCATGTTATTTGACAAGGCTTTAGAAATATATTAGCTCTCTTATCCCTCTATCTCCAAGACAGCATAGTGCCTGGCACAAAGTAGATATTCACAAAATGTTATTAAAGGGACATAGGCCTTTAAAATGACCAAAAGCAGTACACTTGATACATGTACTGTGGCCAGTGGTAGATGTAGTTGGAGTTTTGCAGTAGGAGGGCCACGCCTAGAGCCTCATGGGCCTTGCTTTGTGATGTGGTTAGGGAGTCACCAGCCATGCGCTCAGGTGCAGGGCCGGCAGAATTGGGGGACCCTAGAGTCTTGCTCTGCCCCCTCACATCACTTCTCCTATTCCCTATCTGCTAAACATGGAGGCCTGAGAATCCATCTGAGGCAAGTTGGGAGTCCCCTGTCCCCAGAGTAGAGACCCCATGAGGCCCAGATGAGGAAGTACATGGAAAGGTTCCCCTACAGGAACCCAGGGGCCCATCGTCACGATTCCCACCAGGACTGGAGCCATTAGCCCCGCAGCGTGCAGGAGTCCTCAGGTGCCTTTCTCAGGTGGGGCACTTGTGGGTCAGTTCTGAAGTCAAGTTTGAAGTTAGAGGTTTTGGTAAAAGATGTTCTGGGTTTTGACACCGCCCAAGGGGCACAGTATGGCCCAGGCAGCCTTGACTTGGAGAGGGCTAGTGGGGAAGGTGCCCAAATCCTTCTAGGGCCTGAGGGTTTGTACCGTTTGAGTTTTGTTTTTTAAAGCTGCACAGCCTGAGGCAGATTACTAAAACCTGGGTTCGCTGATTTTATTACTCTCTGATGTAAAGGTGTCATGGTCCCCTGGCCCTGCGTGTGCTGCTGGGGACTGAGCAGCACTAGGAGATGGTGGTGAATGTGGACCCGCCCTCAGGAAGGTCAAGTGGGCAGGGGAAACAGTGCTGAGGGTACCGAGTCCTCCTTCCCCCTCTCACATGCAAGCCACTGTGAGAATACAGGAGAGGACAGTCCTGGTTCTGTGTGACTGGGCCGTGGGCGGAGGGGCTCAGGAGTGACTTTCGAGCTAGGTCATACAGAGTTCTAGAAATAGCGAGACAGAAACAGGAGGAAGGGCTTCCAGTCAGAAAGAACAGAGGTGTGAAAGGAGAGCACATGTAGGCAAAGATGCTGAGTGCGGAGGAGGAGACAGAGACGGGATGAAGGGCGGTGGGCGCCCTTGTGGGAACCGTCTTGAGTGCTAGGCTTGGGGAAAAACTCGGCATTTAAGAACAATGTTTTGCTTTGTTGTGCTGTTTGCTGTGAATTAAAAGATTTTGCATCCAGAAAGAGGACTGGAAATTTGGTGATGGAAATTTTAAGTACATACCAAGAAACATGAGGCTGGTTCCCAAAGGAAATAACAAAGGCAAGAGATGAAATGGGGAGGCATTTGGCTCTGCTGAGTCACCTGTTAAGATCATTTTGCTCCCAAGGCAGAAATAAGAAAGATGTGTCATCCTTCCGTGCAACCGTTCACTCGGGAGATGCAGGGACTCAGGAGAGCGTGAAGAGGGAGGTGTTGGCCTTCGCAATTGGCTCAGCTTCCCTGGGATGCTTGAGATGTGACTCTGATTCTGTTGGGGAAACTCAGAGTGAGCCCCCAACCCTGGGATTTGACCAAAAGAACTAGGCATCTCAACACAAACCCATCCAGGTGCGGTTCTCAACAGTCCACGTGTAAGCCAAATTGAGGAATGCCTTTTTGTTTTCTCTGCCAGGCACCGCCTAGAATCCTTCGATCTCGCTTCAGGAAGACAAGTACCTCATCCTCAGCCACTGAAACCACGTGAATGAGATGAGCCAACAGCACCGGATACACAGAATGTTTCTTCTCTGCCTTAAAGAGCTATTATTCACCGAAAACACAGACATCTGCCAGCTGGCGTGCTTAGAGTGTGCAGCCTCAGTCATGGCCTTCTCCGCCCTCTTCCACTTTTAGGGTACCATTCTTTCCTGTTCTTTATTTTGCTGGGGAGAGGCTAAAGGGAAGGTAGTGTGTGTGTGGAGGGGTGTGATCCTTAAGTCTTCTGAGGTTAGTAATTTTCCACAATTGGATTGTCATTAGACAGCAGTGTGTTTTTAGAATATAAGAGAATCACCCCCCACCCACCGACTGCTGAGATGTACATTTGTAATTTATTTGTTGCATACTTCATTTTTAGTCCTGTAAATGCAAACAAAGCAATTTTTTAAAACATTTTTTTGTTCTTTTTTTTGGTACTAATACTTTGGACTACAGTGTACATATTTATGGCTTTTGGCTTCATATAATGGACTTGCAAGGGCTGCCAGAGGTTCTGATAATGTAACAAAACTGCAAAAACAGAAGTGTAAAAAATGTTTTTGATTCTAGAGAATGTCTTAGATTGTGCTTAGGAAGCTTCCCAATACAGCTCCAGTACAATGTCCCTTTCCCTGCAGGACAGTGGTCCGTATTCTTCAGACAGTTGGTTATCAGTGTACTGGAAAGGTGCACAACAAAGAGGGAAAACGTTTCAGTGCCAGAGGTGAGCGTGATGAGGGCAGGGACACAGCCTAGAGTAAGAGACGAGTCGCAGAAAGCTTGTCTTCCGCTTGAATTCAGGTTGAGGGGCTTCTGAATCCTTCCAGGGGGGTTACCAAGGCCTTGGGCAGATGGCTCACCCTTGGTAAAACCCCTTGGGGACATGCACTAACAGAGCTGTTGTGAGGAGTCATTTAAATGTTTCAAAAGTTCTTGACCAACAACTACTTCTCTTTCATAGTAACCTGGGCTGTGACTAACCTCCCCAGGCAGAGGGGTTTACAATCTGAACACCTTCTTCTAAAGAACACTAAGCAAAAACCAGCCAGTCAGCCAAACCAGTACAAGACCTAGACTGTGCTTTCAGATGTGCTATAAAGTACACCTGACACCTGTGTGACATCAAAGTGCTGGGTTCTAGGAAGGTTTTGGAGGTTGACATCTTCATGGATACGACTTGCTGCTCAGCTCCTGGGGCAGCCATGGCTCCCACCCTTCCGTTCCCTTTCTGCCTTGTGCAGAATGGAAATAGGAGGGAAGTCGCACGCTCGTGGACACTCCAGGTCTTAATGGGCATTTCATACAAGCCCAGATCGCTTAGGAGGAGAATGAAGCGCTATCGGCCTAGATTGAGAATTTTGTTAGAAGACAAATCTGGATTAAATAGCATTTTGGACCGAGGTAGCTGCTCTCCCCTTGGGGCGCTGAGCCTAAATGTAGGACTGTGTATTTGTGCTTAGAGTTGGGTGTTTTCTTTCAGTGTAATGCATGCAGTGGTTACAACCCAGTTATTTATAAAACTTGGACTGTGTTTGTGCATAGACATGCCCTGAAGGTTAGAGAATTAGCGTCACGTCCCACACAGAACTCGCTGTCAGCCGGCTGTGAACAGGCCCAGCTAAAGGCCGTCCCCTTTGTCACTGAGCCACGTGAGACCACGTCGGGGGTCTTCGGCTGGATCTCGGCCACCTCAGAAAGGGTTCTACTTGAAGCTGTTACCAGATATGCATATTTCCATCCCTTCTTCCCATAATTACTCTGAAGGTGGCTTTGTAATTTACAAAAGGATTTAGGACAATAAACCTAAAAGCAAATTTGTGATTCAGAGGACAAATAGAAGCTGTCTGCTCACTGTCTGCGCCTCACACCCACTAACACTTGAACTTGTTTAGGAAAGACAAAAATCTGTTTTCTTTAAGCTTACCGAATAGTTTCAGACAAAGGGAAAATACACGCTTCTGTATTTATCTGTTAGTTGAGACTACCCAGGATTATCAGAAACAAGTACATAAAAAGCTTAACCTAAGCAGCTTTATAGCAACTTTTTTTGCCAAAATAATAAATGCCTGTAGCAACAGAGGTTAAAATTCTATTGTGAACAAGCCAGACTTTCACTGTCTCACAATGGAGAGTTTTAACAAGCACAGACCATCAAGTGTGCACTCAATTCTGCCAAAAACAAGTTGGAAGCACTCTGCTCTCAGACACGCTGTATTACTTCTCCTTCAAGGTTTAGAAAACGTAAAGGTATCCAAACTGCTGTCTTAATGTAAATGTAACTTTTTCCTTCGAGTGTCGATTAGGGAGGCCGTTTCCCCCTTAAAAACACTCGTCGTACAACTGAGAACAGCCGTCCTATTTCTGACAAACGTTGTTTACTGACCCAACATGCTGTTGTATTTGTGTATGGACACAAAATGTGAATGCCTCAACGTGTACACGTAGTGGTGTGGTGTTGTCTAGAAGACACAGCTGTTTTCACTTTGCTGACACAGACACAGGCTGTCTGCAGAACGTCAGCGCGAAGTCTCATTCTCACGCAGTGACTGTCAGGTCCTGGCCATTGCACACCGGTCTGTCTCTGAGGTGAGGTGAGGTGAGGTGAGGTGCTTGTACACTGGACAGTTGTCATAATCCCTGCTGGCTTTGTGTGAAGAGCTTGCTCACTTCGCTGGCCTCTGACATGTGTCCCCTGCGGTAAACTGTCCGTGTTCGTGATAGCAGTGCTTGTCCACCACGGCCACCACCGCGCACCTGCCCAGTTCCTCATCTTGCACAGTATTTGAAATGGTAAAGGATGTGCTTCGTTCTCAAACAGCTGACGTGCCGGACTGTGACTGTGCGTATCTCCCCTAGTTTAGCTCTGTAGACCCTATAGAACGATCTGTAATAAAATAACATACTGGGCTGTGCATCAGGGGGTGTAAAATCATGATTCCAAAGGTTGAAGTTCTGCTGTTTTGTTATAATGCTTGATATATATCTTGAATAAAGTCTTAACATTTTTCTTTTAAAAAATGCCTTTGTCATGTTGGGCTTATGAGGAAAGAGAAAATACTTAAAAAAAAAATATGGAAGGTAGCCCTGGCCGGGTAGCTCAGTTGGTTAGAGTGTCGTCCTGACACGCGAAGGTTGTGGGTTGAGTCTCTGGTCAGGGCACACATAAGAAGCAATCAGTGAATACACAACTAAGTGGAACAACAAATCAACGTCTGTCTCTCCCTCGCCCCCTCTCACTCAAAAACCAATACATAAAAATGTTTTAAAAATGTAGAACATTGCAAGGTTATGAGCTGATGCTTAGCCACTAAGAGGCTTGGTGCCTGGTGACTGGCCCTGTACCTACTGCACAGAATTGCTTCAAGGAAAAAAGTTAAATGACGTCAGTGTATTGAAAACCAGTTGGTCACGCACACAGGAGTGTGGAAACTGGGTAGCTGTGAAAATTCGGGTACCGGTTTATCTGGAGGCAGCTTTAATTCTGTAAGCACACTTTGTTCTCTTTTCTCTCTTGGAACCTGTCTCCTGCAAGTCGGGGAGGAGGCGTGTAGGTCAGGGAGGGGGTGCTGGGGGGTGGGCGCCCGTGACCCCACTGCAGCCTTTGCCTTTAACCCACGGGCTGGCACACACAAACTTCACTGGGTGGTCACAAAGACGTGGATGCTTAAAATTTAAAATAGCAAAATGAAACACTTTTCATTGCCTTTATAGTCTTTTATTGCATATGGCTGACATGAACACTAAGATAAAGCAGCAGCAGCAGATTCAGAAGACTGAAAGAAAGATGGAGACGGAAAGACTAAAAGCCCATTTATTCACTTAATGAGCCAAGTCCAATGTCAACAGAACTGAGATTAACCAGGTTAAGAGCTGACTTGGTACGGTGTCATGAAGTATTTAATATTTGTAATGCTAGGTTATAGTCACATGTTGATTTAGAAATGAATTCCAAGGACCTAGACCTAGGTTCTGATTGACTCATTGGCTGTATTTTGGGTTATTTATTTAACCTTCTGTAAGCTTCAGTTTCCTCAAGTCTGAACTGGGGATAAAGAGTATCTCCCTGTAAGGCTCGTGTGAGGTTTAGCAGCTTTACAGATACATGCCTGTCCCTACACCGGAGGGCGCAGCAGATTTTCAGTAAGTTACACTTTGACATAGACTTGAATGTCACTTAGGTAGACCCTTTAATGAAAGATGTTTTGTTGTCAAACTATAAAATCAGCTTGATGATAAGCCCTGCTACTCCTTTCCCCTAAATTGTCTACCTACTGGCCGTTCCCTTTCAGCCCATCTCTGGATGCCAAGGCCTGCCTGCCAGCCCTCGTCTTTACCTTCCCTGTCCCAGGCCTAGCGGAGAAACCAAAGTGCTCTGAGGCCACAGTGACAGAGACCCTTGTCGATATTTGCACAAGTCAAGGAGGCGGGGTGAGAGGGTCTTCCTCAGCTCCTCAGGCACCAGGTCCACCCCACTGCTGGAGGTAGTCAGAGGCAGGAGCCAGGCAGGTGGGAAGTGATGTGGCCATCTTGGCAGTGGTAGGTTTCTGCCATCTCAGAAGTCTGAGGAAAGGAGCCCCATGCAAACAGAATGCCATTCCACGCCTCAGGCTCTTATCTCAAATCAAATGTCTGTTCTTTATTAATTGGTCCCATAAATAGACACATTTGGCCTTCTAGTTTTAGAATATTCTATTGTCACCCTTTTCCTTTTAATGGACACACACACTGATTTCAAAGAATTTTGGTTATCTTCCCCCTTATTCTATCAACAATAGAAGACCATCTTATCATCAACTTTATATTAAAGGATGTGAAGCAGTAATTGGGGCATACTTCTATTTAGCAATGGTTTTTCGACCAGGCCAAGTACTGCTGTTTGAATTCCAGATGATTCTGATGGGAGAGCTGAGAGCCACTGCCCTTGTCAACCGTACTTTCCTCAGTGCCTCCTACGTTCCTCTTCAAAGGAGTAAGGCTAGACTCTTACATCATGTCTAACATGATTGAGGTGACTTCTTCCCCTTTAGTATCTACAGCGTATCTTCGGAAAATTTTGGAAAAAGTTTATCTTCACAAATAAAAATATGAAATCTCAGTGGATTAACTTTTTAAAAATGCAGCATCTTTCAGCTCTTGGGTAAAAAGTTTTTAACTTCATTTATACAGCCACTTCTGTTTCATGAACGAGCATACTGATAAGCTATCTCACTTCCGCCTCTCTGTAAAAAGTCCTGTTCCCATAAACTAAGTGAGCACGTTATGAACACAGTGAACCTAATATACCAGACGTGTGCTGCCACCCCATGCTCACCTCCGAGTGAAACTGCCCATATAACTATTTTTTGCTCCATATGAATCTGCCAACACAACCAAGTGAGCCAGAGTGGGCTCCTGACCCAAGAACAGCCAATCCCTACACGGTGTGGTGACCTGAGATGCGACCTGGTGTAAAAGATAAACCGGCCAGTGAAGAGTCTCTTGGCAATTAGAAATAGGAGCTGAGTGTCATGATGTAGAAATGGACCTCAAAAGAGCAAGCTACAGTTATGAGGAAGCAGAAGTAACAGTAAGCAAAAACTGAATTAGACAAGCTGGTAAGTAGAGAGAGAATGGAGCCTACAACTCAAAAGAGAACTGAGTCACATATATGGCTACACCCCAAGCCTAAAGACCCACCATTTCCTGTTGCTGAGGTTCCTAGAGGTGCCTCGAACCCAGGACCATACAATTTGTGCTCCTGCAGCCTGGGAGTTAGTTCTGGGTGGAAGATGGAGGTGGTGTGGTGGTTCCTGAGTTTCCAGGCATGTATCCTTAAAAAAGAAGCCACACTGCTTGAAATTACTAGCTTTAGAGTCTTTTTGTGTCTGTCCTAACTTGAGATTCCTTGTAACTAAGTAAGCCTAATTGGAATAATTAGTTAAGCCATTACCGCTTGTTAAAAGTAATCATTAATTTTAAACGTTTACTTCCCTGAACAAATCTGAGAATGTTAATCCATTAATTTTAAAACTCTGATAAGTTTAATGTTGGTACTGTATGTTTCCATATCAGTTGGTATAACATACATCAAGTTTTATACTTATTTTTTTAGTTTTTTTTAATTGAATTTATTGACATGACATTGGTTAGTAAAATTAAAAAGGTTTCAGGTGCACAATTCTACAACACAGCATCTGTATATTGTATTGTGTGTTCACCACCCCAAGTCAATTCTCCTTCCATCTGTACTTACTCATTTGTGCAAAGATATCATATACACCAAGATAACTGGGAAAATCATAAAACTTCTGACCTACACCTTCAAGTTTGTCCGATCATGATACTTCTGATAAGGATCATCAGCATACCAGTTGCGCCTCTTCCAGAAAGATGTCGTCATTTTATCTAAGAGCTTACTCTGGGTTTTATCGCAGAACACAAATTCCCTCAGGCGTCTCTTTCTTGCAGCCGTCTTCTTCCACAGTTTTTTCTTATAACCGGCCTGTTAGGTAACATTACAAGGACACTTAGAACACTGTATTGTACAGACAACAACCAACAGCTTTACTACACATGCCCAATAGGAACAAAGACCAGACTGCCACGGGGGCTGGTAAGTTTCAGAACAATGTGATTTGTAATGGGGCTGGATAAAGCGTGTGTAGTTTTAAAAAGAAATATTAATAATTTAATTTTTGAAAAAAATTTAAATTAAAACCACAGAAAATAAAGCTAAATAAATCTTTGTGCCTGATGAATTACAGAGTAATGATATATAGGAGCTTACTATATATGCCTTACTTTATCTCTTTAACAATCTTCAACAACATACTATTCTCATTTTATATCTTAACTGTTTGGTGAGTCCCAAGCAGCGTGATAGCGCTGCTGACAATACCCCCTGGGACTCAAACGGTTAAAGAGAAACCACCATTGATTAGGAAAGTCATGTGGCAGACAGAGGTCAGAGGTTATTAGAAGACTAGCAGGAGTTTTTAGGCACTACACTACTTTTTTTTCCCCATGTGGAGGATGATGGGGCGCTGGCTAGGTTGATAACATTTATTCATTTAAGGGGCCAAGAAGCACAGTTCTCAAATGTGTTACTTAATTTATTCTTTCTACACACTAGGGACCAATTCCTATAGTAAGCACTTTTGTAAGGAATAATGAATACAGTAAAACTATTATTAGGAGTGGTGAAGGGATGGTTAACTCATATGTTTAACCCAGGACTGGGTTAATAGGACTGAGGAAACGAGAAATGAGACTGAACATAAAAACCGCAATCATGTCCTGTGTGAACTAGAAGAGACTGCAGGGACCACCAGGTCCATGTCTGACTAACACCACACTGGGGGCTGCAGGGGAGGCGAGACTAGAACCCATGCCGTTTGTGCGGGTCCTCCGGCCCTCTCAGGCCGAGCGCTCTGCAGGGCACCACACGAACAAAACCACAGCTCTTCATCTCCGATAGGCCTCGGTGTCACCGCTGTGACCCGCAGGTCCTACAGCACAGAGGTGCTGAGAAAGAAGGAAAGGTTATTTAAGGGTTCTGGTTTCAAAAGGCCAGAGATTTTTACTATTCATTGACCATAATTTAAAATGGAAAGATTCAAATCAAAATCCCCCAACTGGTATAATAATTTTCTAGTGTAGAAGCCAGACTGGGCCCCTGTGGGTCTCTGACTGACATCTGATCTGCGGCCCTAGCTGTCACCACCAGTGTCCTTTGAAGATTGTTCTGTGGAATGCAACAGTGTGAAAATACATGAAACATTTTAGATAATCTCTAGGTTCAGAAACGGAAGGAGAGAATAAAAATTAGGGACAACTGGATGGAACTGTCCCACAGAAAATACTTTCAGTTTTTATACATTAGTGTCAATTAACCCTCCCAGATATTTTGTTTTCCGCTTAAAATTGGATTTTGCTGAAACAGGCCATTATGCCTATGGAATACTTTTGGGGCCCTGAATGGGACGACGTATTATGACTGGAGACCTTGATCAGGTTGCTCAGACAACATGAGGGTTTCGGGGCCCGATAAAAGGGACATGGGAAGGAAAGGAAAGACCACCACCCATTTTATTTTTCCTCGGGTCGGATGAGGACCTGGAAATGATGAGTACAGTAAAAGGGAGTGTAAATATTTCCAATGGTCCAAATTCCCAATTCAGAACTATTAGCTCAACTACTTAGTTCACCTACTCATGGATCGCATGAGCATCTAGTGACTAGTGTGGGAAATGACCACAGTATGTATTGTTCCAGTGGGGAAACTGGCTGAGAATTCCCATCAACCTATTTATGTACAAATTTAGGATTGTTCATGAGACAGGGTATAATCCTTTCCAGCTATCAAATAGTAACAAAGTGCTACCAATTGTTTATTTTATCTTTACAAGGAAACAAATTTTGATCTTTAAAGAACTACTTGCTAACTTCCAAGTAGTAAAAGGGAAATTAGGATTTGAATAGTTATCCAAACTCGAAGGTTGTTTTACAAAACTCTGATCTTCTGTTGCTTTCTAATGATCGGTTTTTCTGTTCCCACGAGTAAGGACATAAACTAAAAGCCCACAGTCATGCTCACTACACTCCATGGGAGAGGACAGAACAGTAACAGTTTGTCAGAGTCCCCCTCAGAGGCTGCGGTCTGTGGCCAGAGGAAGTATTGGAGTTCTGTCCAATATGGTCCCCAATTATACTAACAGAAAGAAAAACTTATAAAGTTAAAAAAAAAGTGTATGTGGGGTTACTGTTCGGCCATAAAGATTAAGCCACCTGGAGACTCCCAGGTAGACTGAAAAGCCCTTCAGTCCCCAAATCTGAGCCATGTGACTCAGTTCTTGCTGAAGTCCCCGCTGATGAAATACTTCGGGATTAAACAGAGCTTCCCCGCAGCTGACTCCATGCTGGGGGTCTCACGGGGCTCCTGGTAACCGTTAGGTAAGGCAGCCATGCAAGAGACCCGAGAGGAACCTTCCCACATGAACACTCTCACCACTGTATTTTTTAATGAATGTTTAAACATGTTTTCCTCACACGGATTCAATTACGTGAAGTGATGCCTGCCAAGCCAGTACCTAAAGCACAGCACTATAAAAGCTATTAGTAAGATAGGAGGAAAACATGCCAACGAATAGGCTGAATTATGCTTAATTTTAATCTGCTCACGCTCCCTTTTCAATCAGTTGTGAAGACTCACCTTCCTCCTTACCCAAAGGCCAGAATGAAGTCGAAGGAACCGATAGATGACAGCTTTCACAGTCTTTCTCTTGCCTTTTCGTGTACTGACGTATGTCACAGTTCTGACTGGTAGCTTCAGGATGTTTGGAAGCAAGGGGGCCACTCTAAAATACATTTTTTAAAATTCAGCTCAGCAATAAGAGTGATTAAAGGATAAAATCCATTTGTATACTCAGAAATGAGGAAAGAAGCTCCAGTGGAACACAGCTGACTTTAACATACACCGTTACTTCAAATGACGACACTATGCATAAATAAGAATAGCAACTGTCAAAAATTTGCAGGCTAGTTGTAATCTACCCCAGCCCAATCCCTATGAGAGAAGTGATTCTATTGTATTTCAATCATCTGATTTTTAATCCATCTGCTCACTGGATTACCACCTTCTACGGACTTCAACTTGTTTATCTTTGGATCCTTTCTGCCAAGTACAGTGCTAGGCACCGAGGTGTGCTTAACTAAGTATTTGCTGATTGAACGCACACCACATGCAGTCCAGCCTTGTAGACCGAGCATCTTGTTCACCCTCCACTTTGGCTGACAGTCCCACCCAGGAAACCACATCTGGAACCTCAGAAGCGTGCTGTTCAGTAGTCCCTGCTGCTGTCACACAGGCATGTGGATGTCAGTCCTATCTCCCACTCCATCAGGCAAAGTCTACATAATAAACCGCAGTACACAAAGCATCATCTCTTTCTAAGAAGCCGTTGCAGGTATGAATATTTCAGAGTTTCTGTCCAAGCACCGTGTTTACTCAAATAGACTGTACCTATTGAGGACTGCTGCCGTGTGCCCACATGTCAGGTTTCTGACAGAAGGAACAAGCCCGGGAGCAGAGGAAACAACTGAAGTCTGAATACGACAAAACTGTCGGGTGGACAGTGCCGAATGAAGACAGGCATTCCTGGCACAGTTCCGATAGGCTGAAGACACCAAAATATTCAGGGGCCGTAATATTCCTATAAAGATAGAGAAGCACAAATGCTTAATAACATATTCTAAAATATTCATCCAGATACTTAAATTAATTTAAAATTTTTGAAAGCAACTAAGTGTTATACATTATTAATGTGCCCTGAAGCTCAGACTCACCTATGGAGCTTTTTACCAACTTTATTGAGGTATAACTTACATGCCCCCAAATGACCCGTTTGTGTACAATTCAATGTATTTTGGTAAATTCAGAGTTGTGCAGCCACCACCATGATCCAGTCGATGTGCCCTAGTTCTTCTACGTTCAAGAAGACAAGGAAAACATACATACATAACGTAAATTCCGACATGACGCCCCGACGAGACAGAACTGCTGCACGTTGTGCCGTGGCAGGGCAGAGACGGGCAAGCCTGACAACTCCCTGGAGAGACAAGAGTGGCAATAGAAGGACATATAAAGAAAACAGAAGAGGTATATTAGCCCTCTTCTAGAAAATGAACAGGCCACAAGGAGGAGGTCCACAGTCCAGTAGGATGAACATATGCAAAAACAAGGAGACTGAAACAAACACCGATCTGGAGCAGGCACTGGACCTGCCACGGAAGCTGAGCACTGCCTGCCTGGCTGGGGAGTAGTGGGAAGTAAGGCGGGCAGATCATGGGCCTAGGTGTGTGGACTGAACACCGTCCTCTTCATCCTTAACATCACAGCCAGACAGACACTCCATATCCACGGGGCAGAACCACTCACAGAACTCTGACTCCACTGTAGATACTGAGTCTAGGATGGGCCTCAAGAAGTGTGCATGTGAAAGACCTCCAGAGGATGGGACACTCCCAAACCTGGATGGTGGTGGTGGTTGCACAGCTCACTGAATCCACTAAGTCAGCCAACTCTGCACACAAAATGGGTAATTTTTTAAGAACACACCATCAATGTTCACCGTTCAGTTCTCCCCAACAGGCCAGCGCTAGGGCTGAGGGACTGGGCCTCCACAGGTAGGTCTGGGGACCAGATGTGACCATCCTACTGTGTCCTCAGGCCTGGTGGTGGTCCCAAGACCTGTCAGTCTTCCCCCTAGGCTTTCCAGGTCCAGAAGTCCTGCGGGGTCCCAGGCTATGTCAGACCCAGGAAAGCTGCCTTTGTGGAGGGAAAGGACATGTGGGGAGAGGCCACGTGATGTCTTAGAACCTGGCAATTCCAATATCAGCATGTGACATGAGGGAAACTGAGGCAAAATGGTAAAACCAGGAGAAAAAAAGTGACGGGGTTTGAAGGTGAGGTATGGAGGACCAGCATCTTTCAGACCCAGAACCAGAAAGAGGAGAGAGACTTCCAGGTACTTCTTCCTGGCTCTGGCATGAGTCCTACACAGCCCCAACCCCCAAGGGTGTCTGCAGGGCGGCCATGCTTGAGGGAGCTGCAGTGCCTGGGCAAGTCCCATGGGTCTCCAGCCTTGCTGTGCCCTGGAGGGGAGGCAGAGAAGGGGTCGGCAGCCTCCTGGGCCCTCATGAGCCTTTTTGGTCACCTCCTGGTTCTTCAGCATCACCTAGGTGATGAACACTCCCACAAACAGTAGTGGCAGGAGGCCTGAGACTTGTGGAATGGCAGACTTGTGGAATGGCAACGGCATAGGCTCAGGGCAGGAAATGCTTGTGGATAACCCGGTGGCTGTCAATGAAGGGTGAGAGAACCATCCAGGCAGTGTGGTAGGTGAAGATGATGAGGCCGAGTCCCACCACCTGCTCTGTCCCCGTGGCCATTCCCCTTGCCTGAAACAGGTGATTTTATGGTATGTAAATTATACCTCAACAGTTGACTTTTGAAAAAGCTCCACAGGAAAGTCATCAGCTCACCACTGCCGTACCGCCCACTGCACTGATGTCACGTAACAAATGAAGAGCTGCGTGATATGGAAGTGAAGTGCTTAGAGTTTGAGACTGGCTGTACTACTCTACTACTACTAGCTCTACTGCTTGCTAGCTGTGTGACGATAGGCCAGTTACTTAACCTCTCTGTGTCCCAGTTTCCTCAAATTTAAATAAAATTTATCATGGGGAGGTAATGGGAATTAAATGAGGTATAACATGTAAAGCAGGGGTGTCAAAGTCATTTTCACTGGGGGCCACATCAGCCTCGCAGTTGCCTTCAAAGGGCCGAATGTAATTTCAACTCCTTAAGAGTTAAGGAGTAGTTACATTTATACAGTCCTAAAATTATTTCAGCCCTTTGAAGGCAACCATGAGGCTGATGTGGCCCCCGGTGAAAATGAGTTTGACACCCCTGATGTAATATAAAATGTTACGAAGAATTTCTGACACACAGAAATCATTTAATGAACGCTTAAAGCAGACAATAAAGAGCTGAGGGACACTGAGCAAAGACAGCACAGTGTTAAAGGGGGCAAAAGGGGACTGGAGCACTTAAAACCCTTATTTTGCTTTTGTGTTCTCCATCAAAGACAACGCTTTTCAAACTGAAAAAAACAGCCTAAACAGTGAGTTAGCCGAGATCAAGACTCAGGAAACCGTCAGAGAGCCCTTACACCAGGCACTTGTCAGTCGAATTCTCTACTCAGCGCAGGCGTTCAAGCTCTAGTTACAAATAAATTATATCTCAAAGAACTTAAACATCTGTAGATATGAGCACAAGGCAGGAGGTAATCTTTGACAGATTAAGTGAATCAAAGAGGAAGATTATAGACAAGAAAATGTCCCAGTTTTCACAGGTCACTAGAGCTTGATGTTTCAGTTAAAAAAAAGAAACCCTCAGAAATTTTTGGAAACCCAGCCTGAAAGAAGTGAGCAGACAGGAGTCCAGAACATGTAATGGAAAAGTACAGGCTCATCTGCAGAAATAAAAATGTCAGAATGAATAAACAGGAAGTTTAGAGAACAAAATAACATTGTCAACTGGGAATGAACTATTCCTTAAAAATAACTTGTCATTTTTTGATACAATCACTAGCCTGGGAAATCATGGGAATGTCTTGGCACTGTATTCTGACTTTAGCAAGGCTCGTGAAAAGGGTTCTTTATATTCTAAAGAAATTCAGAAGTGCAGGCAGGGTATAGTTAGGTGAATTCCAAGCTGACTGGAAACTATGCCCAAAGTAGTCAACTGCTGTTCTCCTGGAGAAAGTCTCTTCCTGGCTCCCTGACTACCTTTCCCCTCGATTTTCATGAAGGTCCTGAAACTGCATAAGGCATGTTTACTAAATCTGCAAAAAAAACAAGTCAGGAACCACAGCTTACAAACATATTTGTGAAAAGATAGACTATATGGACTCAAAGTGATCCCGGAGAGACAGAAAAAAATCATCAAAATTAACAAGATGAAATTGGGGAGAAACACACTGAGGTTAGAAAAATGGGCAACAGGAAGAATGAAAACCTGGCTTGAGAGCAGATCCTGGGAAAGAGACTTGGGGGGCTTCATCCATCATACCCTCTCATGGACCAACCATGTGACGTAGCTTGTAAACACCAGAGTCAAACTCAGACTGTGTTTAACGAAAAAAGGCAGCACACAGCCCTGGCCAGGTGGCTCAATTGGTTGGAATACTGCCTGCCCCACACATCGAAAGGTTGCTGGTCTGATTCCTGGTCAGGGTGCATGCCTAGTTAGTGTGTTTGACCCCCACTCAGGGCATGTATGAGAGGCAACCAATCGATGTTTCTCTCTCAATCTCTCCCTTTGCCTCTCTCTAAAAGTCAGTAAACCTAACTCTCTGGTAAGGATTTTAAAAAAAAGAGCAGCACACTTATCAAGGACAGTAATTAACAACTCCTTCAGTCTTCTGCCCATTTGGGCATTTTAACACAGACCAGCTTTCCCTAAAACACTCTTACATGGAGAACACAGACATTTTTACAGAGGAAGCGACAGAAAACCTGACTTGTGAAATGAAAGGAAGTAGATGGAACAGGGAAAGCACAGGTGAAGAGGCAAAAACGGTGTAGTATGTTTGGGGAATTCTAAGTGCGGGGCAGGAATCAAAAGAATGGGGGAGGGGCAGGGAGGTAAGTGTGACAGTGTCTAAAGTGGTGGTCTGCAAGCTTTTTGATCCCATATCCTCTGAAAGAATTCTGAGAAATTATGTACTTTCACAAAATTTTACATAATATTTAAAATTTTAAATAAATTGTTAAAAAGAATATAACTTCCAGGATATTTAAAATACTGACACTTCAAAATAAGATGTCACATCACCTTTAAATGTTTTCAAAGGAATCTACATATCATAGTGAGTTGATACTCACCTATTATCACCTACTTAAAAAACCCAAGGGCAAAAAATTCAAGTTGATAACAATAAAAACTTCTTTTCATCAAAATATACTTTAAATAAACTAAAAAGGCAAGCCAAAGTGGGAGATATTAGAAAACACATTTAAATGACAAAGTTTGCATGTCCAGGATATATAAAGAATCATAAATCAGTAAGACAACTCAACAGGAAAATGGGCAACATACTTAAGTAGGTATTTCATAAAATAAATTTAAATGGCCAACACATGTGTAAAGGTATTCAGGGCTATTACTATGAATCAAGTAAATGTCATTCAAACCTCAAAGAGACATCACTAAATACATACCAAATAGACAAAAATTTCTAGGTCTAACAATACCAACTGTTGAGGACATGAAGAACACAGTGCTGTGGTGACTTTAAATAAGCCTATCACTTTGGCAATATCAGGCGGTGCTGAGTATATACATACCGAATCTGCAATTCCTCAGCTAGTTTTAAAGGTGAGGGCGAGCGCGCACGCGCACACACGTGCACACACACACACACACCCCCTCCCCACCCCCCTTGGAGAAACTCTAGTACTCATGTGCCAAGGCCACGAGGTCAAACAGCATTGTATCTAATTGCCCCCAAACTGTAAAACACCCAAATGCCAATCAACGGTAAAATGGAGAATTGTAGGGTAGTCGCTAAGAGACTATGTTATAGCAGCAATGAGAAAGCACTACAGCTACATGCAAAATGAATTTCACAAAGTAAAAGAAGATACAAGAGTACATACTATATGATTACATTCATGTAAAGTACAAAAAAAAAGGCAATACTTAAAGATGAGGACAGTGTTCATATTTGGCCAAAAAAAGGGACTTTTGATTGGGGAGGCCCACAGGGGTGGAAAAGAGGCTCCTGGTAGTGTTCTATGTCCCGACCTGGGTGTTGGTTGATGGAGGTTTGGCTTCAGAGTTAAAAGCATTCCTTGGAAATGGTGTGGGCCCCGTTACGGACCACTGCACTAAAGCAAATACCACAGGAAAGCAAGTCTCACGAATTTTGTTGTTTCTTAGTGCATATAAACGTTATGTTTAGATCATACTGTAGTCTAATAAGCGTGCAATAGCATTGTGTCTAGAAAACAATATACATACCTTAATTAAAAAATACTTTATTGTTAAAAAATACTAACCGTCATCTGGGCCTGTTGGGAAAATGGTGCCAACAGACTTGGCTCCACATAAAATTACCACAAATCTCCAATTTGTAAAAACAAAAACTGCAATATCTACCAAGTGCAATAAAATTAGGCAGGCCGGCAATTTAAGCCATTCATGTATATTTAATATATTTAATATAAATTTTTCTTTATTGTGTTTTACAAATTAAAATTACCCCATGTAAACAAGTTCTTCTGTAAGTTGGAAATTTTACATCGTCGTTTTTTTCTTTTTTTATTTCTATTCTTCCACATAATTTTATGTTAATTTATTTTTTGTGAAAGTAATTTACTGGAATCTTACATTGGAATGATCTTTAACGTTTTTGCAAAAGTCCTTACGCAACTAAATTAAGTTGCCTTCATTCCCGTCATCTCGCCCAAGACATCCTTAAAAGGGCCCGTGTGCTAGAGGCCGAGTGAACCTAACAGCCACGTCCCCTGTACTTGTGTGAATCTCGTGCACACGACTGACTACGTGCCGGGCACCACGCAGGGCGCTTTCCGGGCTGGAGCTCATTTAGTGCTCAGGCAGAAGGTATTATCCCCCTGTTACAGCCGTGGAATCTCAAGTTCCAGAAATTAATGAACATTTTCAAGGTCAAAGGCCGTGAGTGGCGGTTCTAGCCCTTCGTCCCCCTTCGCCCCTGTCTTGCATTGCTTTCTAAGGACGAACGGCTCGGAGCCCATAAGGAAGCGGAAACCTCGAGACACCGAGGTGCGCGAGGGTCAGAGTTTCGCAACCCTCTGGCCTCAAACGACTACCCACGCCCCGCGCTTTTTTCTGTTAAACTACACGCTAAACACGCACTATACCCTGTGTTAGCACTCCCTCCCGAGAGGGCAAGTATCGAGCGCGTTGCTTTCCCACTGACCTGAAGCTACTCTCACCGCACCAGCAAAAGCAGAGGCCGCCATCTTACCACCGTCCTACGGCGGCCGCATTAGGCCTAAAATGTTCAGGGCAAAAGCAAAGGGACACTGGGGCAAACTAATCTGGGCGGAGTCAAGGCGGGGGAAACCAATAAAAGGAACGGTCATGTCAACCTTAATTGAACGTCTTGTACGTGCCAGGCTGTCCTTCACCTCTGTAAAACAAGTGCCTGGCATTTCGTAGGCTCTTAATAAATTTATATTGAACGTTTGATTGAAAGATCTATTTAAAGTACAGGACATTTGAAACACAATTTCTTTTTGCTCATTAAACTTGAGGGAATAAAACGTGTTATCCTTCCAAAACTGGTAGATGACAGGAAATAGTAATATTATTAAAATTTATTTTTAAGAAAGAATCCCTGCTGCCTTTGAATATATTCTTCCCACCCTTCCCCAAAAATTATTTTTAAAAAATTGAATACCAAATATAATAAAATAAATGTAACTATTCTAAGGATATCTAACGTAAACACTTTTTTCTAATCAATAACACTGATTGTTATTTGGTGGAATAGCTCTCAACTCTTACTGAACAATTCCATAGTCTCTGAACAGTTTCTTATTTTATTCCTGAGAATTTGTGATTGTATGTCTCTTTTACTTAAAAAAATTATTGATTCTAGAGAGAGAAGAAGAGAGAGGGGGAAGGGGAGGGGGGAGACAGACAGATAGGGACGTTGATTTGTTGTTTCTCTTATTGATGAATTCATTGATTGATTCCTGTATGTGCCCTGGCAGGGGATGGAACCTGCAACCTTGGTGGAGCAGGATGACTCTCTAACCAACTGAGCTACTCTGCCAGGGATGTATGTCTTTTCTGATGTTGCCTTCAAACAAACAAACAGAAACCCCAATGAACCTCTCACCCCTCCTTGTTGCCTAAGATATTTCATGTGTCCACAATATATGACACTGTTTACTGGTTGAAATGGGTAAGAGTTAAACACTGGGCCTCAAGGAGTTCACATTTAATAAGGAGACAAGTACAAGGCAGATAAATGACACACGGGGAGAAGTTCAAAGTTAAGGAGACAAGGCTTCTGGTTGGGGTGATCAAGGACAAGGACACAGAATATATTATGGTTCTTAAAGAAAGGGGAGGACTTTTACAAGGGCAAGGTCATTCTTGGCAGTAAGAACACCAAGGGTTAAGGTGAGAAGAGAGGGAACCCAGACGGAAACACAGGATTTGTTTAGAGCACTGGTTCACACACTTTTTGGTCTTAGAACCTCCTTACATGCTTACAAATTGAGGATCCCAAAGAACTTTTAATTCTATGGATTATATTCATTAGTATTTACTGTATAGAAAATTAAAATGGAAAAAAATTAAAAATACTTATTCTATTAGTTTCCTATTGCTGCTATAACAAATTACCCAAATTAATGGCTTAAAACAATACAAACATATTTTAAGTCTTTAGGTCAGAAATCCAAAATGGGTTTCACAGGTTAACATCTAGGTTTCCAGGGCTGTGTTCCTTCCGGGGTGTCCAACATTTTGGAGTCTCTGAACCACCTTGGAAGAAGAGTTGTCTTGGGCCACACATTAAATACGTCACACATAATCACAAAACAATCTCATAATTTTTTTAAAATATATTT